>APFE031127960.1:21102-38659 GCA_000404065.3 Pinus taeda | reverse complement strand
AGCGATAACCAAAATCATTAACACCATATCCAATAAAGGTACATTTCTTTGACTTTGCTTCAAGCTTTGTTCTATTTTCTTTATAAATATGGACAAAGGCCTCACAACCAAAAGGCTTTAAAATAGAGTAGTTTACCTTTTTACCTGTCCATGCTTCCTCTGGAACACCACCATCCAAGGAACTTGAAGGCCCTCTGTTTATTAGATAAACAACAGTATCTACAGCATTTGCCCAAAACTGTAAAGGCAATCCTGCATGCAATATCATGCACCTTGCACGCTCCATGATTGTCCTGTTCATCCTTTTTGACACACCATTTTCTTGTGGTGTTCTTGGAACTGTTTTCTGTCTGCAAATTCCATGCTCTAAACAGTACTTATCAAACTCTTTGCTGCAATATTCACCTCCATTGTCTGATCTAAGACACTTCAATTTCTTTCCCGTCTCAATCTCAACCAAAGCTTTCCATTTCTTAAAAGTATCAAATACATCAGATTTATTCTTAATACAATAAATCCAAGTTTTTCTAGTTGCATCATCAATAAAAGTAACATAATAACGAGAGCCACCGAGAGATGATACCTGAGCAGGTCCCCATACATCTGTATGCACAAGCTCCAATTTTTCATTCTTCTTTTCTTTCCCAACTCTGAGAAATCTGACTCTCTTCTGTTTTCCATAAATGCAATTCTCACAGAAGTCCAAATCAACATTCTTCAAACCCGGCAACAAATTCCTTGAGTGAAGAATCTTCATCCTTTTTTCACTCATGTGTCCAAGCATATGATGCCATAATGTTGCATCTGCTCTTTTGGAAGTTAAAGCATTAACAGAGTTAGAAATACCATTGCATAAATACAATGTACCAACCTTTTCGCCTTTTGCTATTACCAGGGCTCCTTTGGTGACCTTCCAAGCTTTATCTGTGAAAGTTGTCACACAACCTTCACCGCCTAACTTCCTTGTTGAAATCAGATTTTTCTTTAGATCTGGAACATGCCTTACCTCCTTTAGTAGCCATTGGTTTCCATTCTGTTGTTTTACAAGAACCTTACCCATTCCAACAATTTTACAGGGTTTATCATCACCCAAACGAAATTGTCCAAAATCTCCTTGAACATAGTCATGAAAGTATTTCTTATCAGGTGTGGCATGGAATGAGGCCCCTGAATCTACCACCCAGGAATCAGTAATATTTTCGAAAGAAAGAATCAAAGCATCTTGTAACACCTCACCTGTCACATTTGCTTCATGATTGTTTTCCTGCTGTGAATCTCCTTCTTTTCCCTTCCGAGATCTACAGTCTTTCTTTAGGTGTCCTTTCTTTCCGCATTTCCAGCACACTATCCCCGATCTGGACTTGGATCTGCCTTTCCTTGATTTACTGCGATATACTGAGCTCTTTCCTCTTTCCATTTTTCTTCCTCTAGACTCTCCACTCAAAGCATTTCCCGATGTCTCACCGGAGCTTTTCCATCGCATTTCCTCGCTAAGGATAGCACCGATAACATCATCAAACTTTAAAGTACTAGATCCAAAAATGGAGTTACTAATGGCCATTACCAAACCATTCCAACTTTCTGGTAATGAGCACAAGAATAACAGAGCTCTAACTTCATCATCAAAGTTTACCCCTACAGAACATAAATGACTTGTAACAGTATTAAAATCATTTAAATGATCTGCAACAGATCCACCTTCCGACATCTTCATATTAAATAACCGTTTCATAAGAAATACCTTGTTTGAGGCCGAGGGTTTTTCATATAGTTTCTCCAATGCCTTAATCAAACCCTCTGTCGTTGTTTCCTTCGAAATGTTGAAGGCGACCGACACTGCAAGGCACAGCCGTATTGTTCCAAGTGCCTTTCTATCAAGAAGGTTCCATTCTTCATCATCCATATCCTTCGGCTGCTTTGTTTTTCTGCCCAATGGTAGGTATAGATCTTTCTGATACAAATAATCTTCCATCTGCATCTTCCACAGTGAGAAGTTTTGGCCGTTAATTTTCTCGACCCTAAACTTACCATTTTCCGCCATTGCTCCCACTCGAACTAGGAACCCTTCTTTCCTACGAGTTTATCAGCAAATAGACCTTCGGCTCTGATACCAGTTGTTAGAAAATTATATATTACGGAGCAATGGAACACATAAAATATTGCAGAAATATAAACACAGAAAACGCACAAAGCAAGAGAGACACAGATATACGTGGTTCACCCAGTTTGGGCTACGTCCCCCTCGAACAGCCAGTCCTTCCTTTCTATTATCCAACAAAAATGAAGAGACACAACCTACAGCAAAGCCGCTGTAATATCCTCTGTTTTCTCTCACAGTCTCACCTCTCTGTTTCCCGCTCACACAGAATACACATCTATATCCATCTCAAAATACAATGCCCTCAGACAAAGAGAGGGGTTGCCTTCTAGGGCAAAAAACCCTAAACTAAACATAAGTTCTACCGTCAGATCATCCGTCTAATGAACGGCTCATATTTGACTAGAAACTACTATACTTTTACAAGGCAAATTTACATCTGGTTTTAGCTTCGAGGGCGCTGCCCCCGAGCCCCCACCGGGGGACCGCTGGCCCCCGAACCCCCCAGCCAGGGGGTATCGGCCCCCCCGGACCCCCGCGGCCCCCCGCGTGGAGGGGTGTACAAAACTTCCTGGGGTATACATCCCGCTGAAACAAAGACCTCTAAACAATCATGCTCCACACACAACACCTTCAACCTCATTAAACGTGAAAATCAACATAAAAATGCGGAATGATTGACTAGATATAATCATAGAAGTATGATTTCCTCATTGGAACTTGACCAAGTCACCAAAATGATATGCAAGGGAAAAGAATCATCTTGAAATTTATAAAATACAACTAAAGACAAGTTTCCATGAATTACAGATAAGGATATGCACTACAAAAAAATTTAGCCATCCAAACTGAAAGAAGATAGAAAATACTCTCTATCATTTCCTTCATAATGCAAGTTCCTGAACTACCACAAGTAGAATGATCTCTTTTCTTTGATTCATTCATTTACATAGAGCTACATATGTGCATTCAAAATTATAGAGGTATTAGCATTCCATTTTCAATGGATTGCATTCTAAGATTCCTATAGTTAATTTTACATATTGTACTTATATGACTAACATTGATGTGCATACCTACAGTTATACCCTAATTCTCTTGACAAGTCATTATTATTGAAATCTTTAGCAACCATCATTGGTAGGCTGAATGGAACTAAGTTATTTCCTTGAAATTGTTTACAATGTTCTTCAGCATCAACCTGAGCATAAATAATTACGAATGTGAGGCCATTGTAGTGGTCTTTTTGCAGGATATTAACAACATTATCAAGGGTCTTTCCTGGCATAAACTCCATCAAAACTTGCACATCATACTCTCATTTGTTATAATTGTCGTTGTGAAATAATACACGATATGGTGGGGATGTCTTCCTTGATTTTATTTTATTGTAGTGAAAAGCAAATAGAAAGAAACTTAGAAGATGCATCGAATGAATTGGAAATTAAAAATACGTCATATCTATTTCTTTGGCAATGAAAATAAAATTCAAGTAAAATTCTATTCACATATGCTCTAATGACCATGTCCTTTGGAGTACACATCTTTATTTGACAAAATTTCTACATAAGACAATATAATGAAACAAGAATATATTCATAAGTATTCATTCTATTTACCATAAATCAAACTCTTATTCTTGACCAGGTGTAGTACATAAGACAATATAATGAAACAAGAATATATTCATAAGTCATCATTCTATTTACCATAAATAAAACTCTTATTGTTGACCAGGTGTAGTTTTCTCAATTGTTGGCATCTCTATCACTCCACTACCTTTTCCCCATGGCGAGGTTGATCTAATTACAAAAAACACGAGGGTCATGCATGCCCCTTTTTACTGTGACATTTTGTCACCTTGGAGACTTTGTAATGTTGTTGTCTTGTGGTTGTTCTCCTCACATTGCCCTCTTTGTACATTTAGTAGCTCGCATGTGCTTAATTGTTAACTTTCCCATAAGGGAAAGCTTATTTATGTTGATATGATTGGGGATGGAAGAATTAATCTTGAAATATATCAAATTAGCCATCAATTTTGACCCTACTTGAGATTACAAGATCACGTTGTAAATAATGAGAGGATAACTCTAGAATCACGTGCTACTTTCCATTCTTTCTCTTTCATTGTTGTTTGTTTCCATGACCTTTTTTTCCTTTCTCGCTTTATATTGATTTTCAATTGGAGAATACTTTGTGCGTACCTAGTGATTGAAGGTCTGGTCGGTAGTAAACTATAGCTGAAATTTCAACCTTTGAGATGGACCAAGCTCTAGCCAGTGAAGAATAATCTCCTCAAGGTTTTGATACATGGGAGAGCCCTATGGGCTATAGTTTGCAAGTTGGAGGCATAAGAGAAAGAGACATTTCTCTGCCACATTTTAAACAATCCAACAAAGGCAAGATCTCCAATGATTTTTCCATTCTTGTCTTTTAGTTGTAGATCCCTCAATAATGATATCAACAATTATTCATGTTTTGTACTGATATGATGATAATAAATGAGATCTTGCATGTAACTAAGTTTGTTTATGTTATTATCATGTAATTAGAGATTTGATAAGGCCTCTAACATAATAGGAGTTGATGGAAAACTACAATTTTAACCATATGCATTAATCATTATATCTATAAAGTGTTTATTTCTTTATATGTGTCTTTCTCTTTCATATTTAGCCAGAAGAAAATTAGGGTTTGAGTTAGGCATAGGAATTAATCAACTAAAGTATGTAAACCTCCCATAAAAGAGTTTGTTACTAGTAAAATATAGCATATGGAATTGCATAATATATGGGTGAATGCCATCTTCCAGTTTTAGAAATAGCCTTTACTCCATCTGATGTGGCTGGGATGGTGACTATCTAGACATGGTTATAGCTACACCCATGAATTTTTATCCCTTAAGCCATCACATGTTCCTTTGATATTATGAGCTACTATATGCATGCATGTGAGCTCATGCACATAACAGTGTTTCGAGCTTTCTTCTGGAAGGATGCAAGAATATGTACTCACTAATTTATGAACCTCATTCTAATAAGATGGCGGCATTTACTGTACCAACTAGATTGATTTGTGACTTGTTTTTCTTTTTAACATTTAAGACATACTTTATGTTATGGTATTTCAAGTACTATAAATTGAAATCTAATATAGCCATCTTCATATTTTTCCATCTTAAACTTTGTCTTTTACTAACAACTTTATATTTTGAAATTTATGTCGTTGACAACTTCTTTAAATGCCAATGTTGCATTCATTCTGATCGGGTGAAGCTACACAATTATGATAAATCCAGAATTATTAAATAAATTCACGGGCAATGAAAGCCTCTGTTGACCACACCGATACACAAATTCATAATTTAACTAATTAAATTACGTGTTTACCAAAATATCAGAATCCGATCACTTTATCGAAACTCAAAACAAATTAAACTCCAGTCTAAATCTTTATCGCGTCCGAATTCTAAATTAACCTATATGCACTTTCGGAAGTGATATTCATTGGATCTCATTCATCATAATGAATGTTTGTGATTGATCTGGAACTCAACTGGATCAAAACATATTTCATAAAATATCGTGTCCATTTTTTTAATTAAACCTTGTGCATCTCTTGACACGATTATTGTCCGATCTGAGTTCTTCAAGTGGACGATCATGATTAACTGAGTTATTAAATCAGTTTTATAAATAATCGCATCCATTTTTAGAATTATCAGTTGTGCTTGTTAACACACAATCACCGTTGGATCTGTTGGATCTTCGGTCGAATGATCCTAGTCTTCTTCCGGATTTCTTCACGAATTTATCAGGGATTCTTCGTCCCACCAAGTTTTAGCGCTTCCGCCAAGTTTAGTCCATCACTAAACTATATTCCTATGACCTTGAAACATAACCAGGCTATTAATAGTTCATAGTAATTAACAATGGATTCAATGTAAAATTAAGGAATCAAATTTATTTGATAAAATATTGCACAAAAACAAGTTTTAAACACAAAACTCTTTTATTCATAACAATATTTACATATAAGTACATCTTGTGCTCTCATTTATGCACTCCACTACCTAGCTTTCTCTAACTCTTTCTAATCTTCTAAAAACTCTATTACACGCACTAACATTCTATTTTCCACTCTCCTTACAGGCTTACATTTATAGCATAATTACATAATTATGGATTATACTAAATCCATGATTTTCTCCATAATTCACTCAACTAATTCCTATTTGAGGATCTAGTATTTCTAAGATCTCTAGGAGATGTACACATATTAATTATCCATGATATCCTCACATAGTTGAGAATATTTCACAACTAAAAACCTCACACATAGATTTCTCACTCAATCTATAAAATATTCCTAAAAATAATTAAAAACATCACCGCCTAAATCAACCAAATGTACAATAATATTTTGAGTAGGATGCATGTGGATCAGATGCCCGATGTAGATAAAAATTCATAGACTCCTATCTATGAGGCCTGTCACTTTTCTGTAGTAATGTGGCAGCTACAAGTTTGAATGACTTGCTACCTCTAGGATTCCAAACTCTATTTTGCTGATGGTCCTTTAAAGGAATAACTTCATCATGTAGTTTGGCATTAAATTCACAGAATAATGTCTTTAGAGAATTATTAAACATGATTCTTGACTTTCCATACTTCATCATCCTCTATTCTAGAAATATAGACTCGTGAACTCCATGTGGAAACTTGAATATCCATTTTCCTGGTTTCCAAATTTTGAACAAGTCTTGAACAAGTTCATCGTCTGCACTTATAGCTTTGCCAAGTATCTCTGTTGTGCTGAGATTAGTAAGAACTAAATTGAAAGTTCACCATCATCATCACTCGAATTGTCAACCAAATTTTGTATATCTGTAAAAACAATTTCTTCCACCATGCTCTAGGAGTAATTCCTCTTTGTTAATCACATCAACACAATTGATGTTATCTATGTTGTCCTGTCCTTCTTCTATTAAAATTTCTCTGGTTTCAACTTCTTGGTCCTCTAGCTCTTTGTCTACTGCTTCTTTCTCCAATTGAGCTACAAACTCAAATTCATGGAATGAAAAAAAATCATCCCAATTTCCTTCAGGTTCAAAAAATACTTCTTGATCATAACAATGGCATTAGCTATCTCTATAGCAACAAATTTCTTATTTAGTACCATACATACATTCACATACAAACTATTAATTTTAAAAATATCAGACATTTCAGTCTCTTTTGATGCTTCAAACACCAAATTCCCACCATGGAATTTCTGGGTTTCAACAAATCCTCTTTGTTGTGACTCAATTCCTATGATTCTCTCCTTCTCTAACAAAGAAATATGTATTTGTTCAAGTTTTTTCATCAACATAACATTCCATTTCTGTTGCAATAGATTCCACTTGACTTGTTTCCTTATTCTCCATTCATGTCTTCTGTCTTCATTTACTTTCTCTTGAAACCATTCTTGTAGTATATTCAACTCTTCTTTCATCATTGCAATACTTATCCTACACTCTTCATGACTCATATGACATTTATTTGAACCTTTCCTAAGGTTCTCCATGTTCATTTTCACTAATTCTTCAAGCTCAAATCAATATTCGAAATTCAATGAAAGAAAATATTTATCTCAATCAAATTCTAAAACTAACTCCTCTGTTTTTCCCTTTGTTTCTATTGCACCTCTGATTTTCCTTGTCATATGCTCTCTTGTCTTTCTAATAGCTTTAACTTCTGAGCTGCAATAAGCCTCTGTAGTAACAAGTCTCCCTGCTACATGATACCTCACTAAGCTTTCCTCCTCTGAGCTCAGTCTTTTGGCATCTCTCTAGTTCTCTCCTTTGGAACCATATGAGCACTCCTTGCTCTAGGCCACTGCAAATCTTCTCATCTTTCTCTATTGTTACTCTGCACAAAAATTACAAAGACTAACACTAACAAATAACCATACTTCACGCATAATCTTCTTCTGCTATGATACCACTTTGATGGGGTGAAGCTGCATAATTCTGATAAATCCATAATTTTCAAATAAATCCACGGCAAATTAAAACCTCTGTTGAACACACCGATACACAAATTCTTAATTTAACTAATTAAATTACGTTTTTACCAAAATATCGGACCCCAATCACTTTATTGGAACTCAAAACAAATTAAACTCCAGTCTAAACCTTTATCGCATCTGAATTCTAAATTAACCTACGCGTACTTTCTGAAGTGATATCTGTCAGATCTCGTTCATTATAATGAATGGTTGTGATCAATATAGAACTCAACTGGATCAAAACATATTTCATAAAATATCGTGTCTGTTTTTTATATTAAATTTCGTGCATATCTTGACATGATTACGTACAATCTAAGTTTTTCAAGCGGGTGATCTTGATTAACTGAGTTATTAACTTATTTTTATAAATGATTGCATCCTTTTTTAGAATTATCGACTGCACTTGTTAGCACACGATCACCGTTAGATTTGTTGGATCTTCGATTGGAAAATCCTGGTCTTCTTTAAGTTTTCTTTGCAAATTTATCAAGGATTCTTTGTCCCGCCAAGTTTTAGCACTTCCGCCAAGTTTAGTCCATCACTAAACTATATCCTTGTGACCTTGAAACACAACCAGGCTATTAACAGTTCATAGTAATTAACAGAGGATTTAGCCTACAATTAAAGAATCAAATCTATATGATAAAATATCACACAAAAACAAGTTTTAAACACAAAACTCCTTTATTCATAACAGTATTTACATATAAGTATAGAACATCTCATGCTCTGATACATTCACTCCACTACTTAGCTTTCTCTAACTCTTTCTAATCTTCTAAAAACTTTGTTACATGCACTAACACTCTGCTTTCCACTCTCCTCACAGGATTACATTTATAACATAAATACATAATAATGGATCATACTAAATCCATGATTTTCTCCATAATTCACTCAACTAATTCCTATTCGAGGATCTCATATCCCTAAGATCTCTATGAGATCTACACATATTAATTATCCATGATATTCTCACATAGTTGAGAATATTACACAACTGAAAACCTCACACATAGATTTCTCACTCAATCTATACAATATTCCTAAAAATAATGAAAAACATCACCCCCTAAATCAACCAAAAGTACAATAATATTCTGAGCAGGATGCTCCTACATCACATTCACTGTTGAGGTCAATAGAGGCATCCATCAAGGTTCCATTCTCATTGTGGTCTGCCCCACCTAAATTTTGTGAAAATCAAAGGGATGTGACTAGGTTAAAATCTTGGGAGCGAGGTGAATACATAAGGACCAAGCCAGGTACTTAAGGTAAATGAAATCTTCTCTTTACGGTACAACTCTGTAGGGCATGTTTTTCAAATCATTTCCAAATAAAAAAATTTCTTAAAAAAAAAATACTTGGTTTCTATTTGATTTCTTTTGTTAGATGTAGCAATGAAGTTTCTTTGTATAGTTAAATTGGTTTTAGCATTCTTCCTAACCTATTTTTGTTTATTTGTTTAGGGTGATATTTTATTCCTTCTATTTGTACCATGCTTTATTTTATTAAAATATCTAAGGATAAAATTTAGCACTTATCTACTCTCAAATTTGGTAAAATTTTTGTTGATGGCAATGGCAATTGATATAGACACATGGATGACTGAGATCGTGAAACTTTACTACCTTTCTGATTTGACAAATGTTTTAGTTCTCTATTTCTTAGGAGGCACTATATTAAGGCCAATGAGATTCAATGCAAGATAGAAGGCAGAGTTGTCAATGTGCATTTGTAAGCTTCTAAAGTAGTTATTATAGTTTACCCTTCTTGGCATTGCCACTAGTTCAAGAAAAGAACTTTATTTAAATGCTGACAATATTACACGAGATTTACTCAAACCTTGATGGGGGGGGGGGGGGACATCCTTGGTTGTGGCTCAGGTTTTAATCATTTCTCTGTCGAAAACCCATTTTGTAGTTCAGGTGAAGCATACTCCTTCGATACTCGAATTATTATGTAAAAATTGGGTTATTTTCTCTTATTTGTTCTAAGTGAAGGATCTTATTCTCCATTCCTTTAAAAAATGACTAAGCCTTGAATATGTGATAATGGGGCTAGAGCAACATAAGTTCCAATGTAATTTTACTTTCATTAGTTCTCATCATTGCTTCCCATTTGAAATTTTGTAATGTCTCTTATTAATCGCGAACATATAAGATTTGGAATCCAAAATCTAAATGTAAACATGTTGATGCCACTTTATTTTGAGAAAACTAGTAAAAAAATGAAATATCTATTGTATCATTTGTCAACTTCGAAAACATTTCTATGAGAAAAACTTATGCTTTATTGTAGTTGTAGTTCATCCTCAAGGTTCAAATTAATGGTGAACCGAAATCACTGTGATACATTGATATGTGATACCACACATATTTTACTGTCTTTCAGAAATGTTGACAAATTCATAAATGGATTTATACAATATAAACATGACTTCTTATATGGGAAAATCATGAATTGAAGGATGTCATTTCTAACATTTTCAATATATGGTAAATAGATCTGTAACTATGAACCCTAGAAAGTTGAAACTTAAAGGAAGTCACTAAATTGCTTCTTTATTCTAGATCTAACAATTCATAAGCTAACTGGAAATTATTAATAACAAACTAATAAGAATTAGAAGTACTCAGAAAATAGTCAAAAACACATATATGTTTTCTTCATTAACTTAGGAAAGGGAAAAAAATAGTACACACAGAAAAGAGTGAATATAACAATAGGGACCTTCCTTAGATCTCCCTACTATTAGAAAATTAGAAAGGCAATAAATATTTTCTTGATCTTGATAATTACTTGTGATGTTTCTTAATATTACGATGTTTTGTATATTCTTTCTTTAGTTCATCAAGAAATTACCAAAAGAAGAAACACATAAAAAAATAGACACTAAATATAGGCACATGCTAGGGAAAAACTCCCCTTGAGGGGAAAACCCAGTCAAGATAATTTG
The DNA here is from genome assembly GCA_000404065.3 of Pinus taeda. Classification (NCBI taxonomy): domain Eukaryota; kingdom Viridiplantae; phylum Streptophyta; class Pinopsida; order Pinales; family Pinaceae; genus Pinus; species Pinus taeda. The sequence goes on along the minus strand of APFE031127960.1, from coordinate 27,548 downwards.
TCCTTTCAATAGTACTCTTTTAGACTCTTCACCCTAGACCAATACGAGACCTTCCCTTCACACTAAATCAACCTCCCAGAATTTCAACCTTTTTCCAACAACTTCGACTAGGCAACATCTTACGGGAATTGGTTGCTTCCGACAATAGTGAAACTTGGAGGACTTCGATCTCCCAATCAAGGACATGAAACAGAGAATGAGAAACACCAAAATTTCATTTTTCCTTCTCTCCTTATAATTACCCAAACTTGCATTTACTTGGGCTTCCCAACAACATACTTCACATCTTTTCTAAGCTACAAGACAACTTTACACTTCTGCCTAGAAATAAGATATTTTCGCACTTCTTCCCAGCTAAAAGAGAATTCTAACTTGATGAGAGAATGATGATCCAAATGAATTCGATGACCTTCCTTTTATAGACTTATTGTGGGATCGAATAAGGTCCTTAGGTCGACATGGTGTGGAGGTTACATAATTCATATTTGACTTGATACTTAACATTTTTACATGATTCAAAAGCCCAAGAAGGGTCTCTTTAAATGTACAATAACTCTATAGACTCAGAATAAATCCTATATATTGATGTGCAAAAGCAACAAAATAGTACAAGGAATGGGGACTAATGTTCTTGCTAGTACTATCTCATAAAAAAATACAAAGTGGGAAGAGATTAGGAATGGTAAACAAATCAATAAGAGATTGGGAATGGTAAAATATATCTCCTCCTTCATACTAAAGTTCAATGGGAACTCTTGATTTTTTGTATTAGAAATAGATCATATCAATGACTACAAAAGAAAAAATAAGAGCAAAAGAAAAGGACAACGACTTTTTTCATGTCTAAATTAAAGGTATTATTTCCCTGACTTCTGAGACCATGTGATGACCATTTTTCAATAGTTTATGCAGTAAAGAAAAGAATTATTCAAAACATAGGTGGAAAATATTTTAGTGTTTATTTACAAAGAAATCATGTGCCTAACAAAGCATGGTCGAATCCCCCATTGGTTGATATTTGTTTGTCACTAACATTCCCTAATACAGACCTACCAAAACAACATCACTATATCATCCCGTGGAGCAAATATTTCATGAGGGACAGAACATAACAATATTATGTTCTCCCACGTGGTAGCAAAGGACAATTTTTAGAGTTAATGGGCAATAATTATTTCAGTCCTATGCAAGATTGGATGGACAGATCCTATAGTACCGTATGTAAATACCTACATGTGTTTGAACATTGAAGGTACCACTAATTTGTAGGTATCCAAATTCCTGTTCAGCCCAACAATGATAGAGAACTTGGCCTATGAACAATTGAATTTTGATGTTTCGTTATTTTGCATGATGACAAAGCATAAGGGAATAAAACACTGTATTGATGAAGTTCTAAGGTCATTACATTGGCTCACTGAGTTCAAGTTGCACCCTCTTTTTCATGTTCCTTTACTGCATAAACTCTTGAAAAATGGACTCTAAAATTAGAACGTATAGAACGTACATAGGGGGATAATATTTTGAAAAATATAATTATTCAAAACATAGGTAGACAAAATTTTAGAAATTATTTGGAAATTTGGTTTCCCGGGAACTTATTGCATCAATAAGAATCATATTATATGGGCATATGCTTCTCTTACCTACATATAAGTACATCAATAATAAATTTGAATTGAAGCAAATAAATGAAAATGAGGATACCCTCCTAGTATATTAGAAGATAGTAGAGGCTAACAAATTTGTTATGGATAGAGAACTCTAGAGGCCAACAACAGGGTACCTTTAAATGAGGCTTCATATGGAAAATCTTTAGGCCTTGAAGATTATTTCCTTCCTCTAATAAATAGGAGTTTAAAATTACAAATAGGGAGTTTTGTGGGAGGCAATATTCTAATTTATTTATTTCTATTTGGTTTACTTATTTTCAAATACAATCTATAAGGGGGCATTGGTTGTAAACATATTTGTTGGATATTGGAACATAGTTATTCTATCACCAACTACAAATATGAATTCACTGTAAGCTTGAGATCCACATCTTGTTGAGTTTGCCAACTCAAAGTGATCACCACCAAGGGAATGTGATTTTATATCATGTGGTACTTGTTCCGTTAAAACAATCAACCCTTAAATTTCTTAATTCGTAAATTAAACATTTAAAAAATTGAAATTAACAAGATATGATTTTTGGCATTTTAAATAGGTGAGAATGAATCTCTATGTCATAATGATATGATCATGACAAAATAAACTTTGCACATTCAGTCAAAATATCTCTAGCATATTGCTAGATATACAATGTTGAAGAAGGATTATTTGTATCATCATTTGGATGATTTTTTATCAAAGTGCCAACTCCAGAAAGATTGTATTTTGAAGTTGAAGTTACCATCATATGGGACAATGCTCTAAGGATTTTTCTACCGTAGCAGTCTAATTTGAAAATGATCCAAGATACATTCAAGCATTGGACAAATTTGTTGAATTTGTGGCTCTAATGGTTAGTTGGTTATATTTACACAATTCATAAGAAGGGTGACTCTTTTGAGCTACATAGTCACTAAATTTACAACACAACATTTTCTAAGAGCCAAGTTACCAAATAGTTGGCAGTAAATAAAAGAGTCTACAAAGTCATAAATACAATGAAGTTAGAATTGGAGGGATATGAATCCTCGTAGGCAAGTTAAGGAGACTCAAGAGCTTGAGAAACTTAGAAACATCAAAATTTCATTGAAGGCCTCGGGATTGATTGAGTTATGGACTTGGTTTGGGCTTGGAATTATCAAATATTTTTTAGAAATATCAATAAAATGTGTCCTTTAGCTATGAAAAGAAATCATTATCCAAATTCATGTGCAACCCAACAGTGATAGAGAACCTAACCTATGAGCAATGGAATTTTGATGTTTCAGTATTTTGCATGATGACTAAGCATAAGGGAAGAAAGCATTGTATTGATGAAGTTCTAAGGTCGTTACATTGGCTCATTTATTTTAGGTAGCACCCTCATTTTTCACATGCCTTTACTGCATAAACTATTGAAAAATGGACTCTAAAATTAGAACGTATAGAACATACCTAGCTGGACAAAAGATTGAAAAAAATAATTATTCAAGACATAGGTGGAAATTTTTTTAGAAATTTGGAATTTCGGGAACTTATTGTTTCAATAAGAATTATATTCTATGGGCATATGTTTCTCTTACCTACATAGAAGCACATCAATAATAAATTTGAACTAAAGAAAATACATGAAAACAAGCAGACCCTCATAGTATATCAGAAGACAGTAGAGGATAACAAATCGGTTATGGAGAGAGAACTCCAGAGGCCAACAAAGGGGTTCCTTTAAATGAGGCTTCATATGGAAAATCTACAGGCCTTAAAGATTATTTCCTTCCTCCAACAAACATGAGTTTAAGCTTCCAAACAAGGAGTTCTGTGGGAGGCATTATTCAAATTTATTTGTTTCTATTTGGTTGATTTATTTTCAAATATAATCTATAAGGGGGCATTGGCTATAAACTTATTTTTTGGATATTGGAACATAGTTATTATATCACCAATTGAAAATATGAATTCAACGTAAGCTTGAGAACCACATCTTGTTGAGTTTGTTCACTCAAAGTGATCACCACCAAGGGAATGTGATCTACACCATGTGGTACTTTTTCTAATAAAAATTATCGACCCTTAAATTTCTTAGTTCATATGTTCAATGTTTAAACAATTGAAATTAATAAGATATGATTTTTGGCCTATTAAGTAGGTGAGAATGCATTTCTATGTCAGAGTGATATGATCACAACAAAATAAACTTTGCATAGTCTGTCAAAATAGATCTACGTATATTGATATATAGCCTCATTATCATATTCAAAAGCACGATGTTGAAGAAGAAGAGTATTTGTGTTTCCATTTAGACGATTTTTTATCAAAGTGCCAACCCTAGAAATATTGTAGTTTGAAGCTGAAGTTACATCGTATGGGACAATGTTCTAAGGATTTTGTTATCATCACAATCTAATTTGAAAATGATCCAAGAACATTCAAGTATTGGAATTTATTTTTGAAGTGGTGGCTCTAATGGCTAGCGGGTTCTATTTACATAATTCCTAAGAAGGGTTACTCTTTTGAGCTACATAGTCACTGCATTTTACAACACAACTTTTTCTTTTAGCCAAGTTACCAAAGATTTGGCAGAAAATAAAAGAGTCTACAAAGTCATAAATACAATGAAGTTAGAATTGGAGGGATATGAATCCTCATATGCAGGTTAAGGAGAGTTGGGATCTCCTGCATGTTTTAATTTTAGAGTCCATTTTTCAAGGGTTTATGCAGTACAGGCATGTGCAAAATGAGGGTGCTACCTGAAATCAATGAGCCATTGCAACAACATTAGAACTTCATCAATACAATGTTTTCTTCCCTTATGATTAGTCATCATGAAAAATAATAAAACATCAAAATTCCATTGTTCATAGGCTGGGTTCTCTATCAACATTGGGCTAAGAAGGAATTTGGATACCTAAAAATCAACAATACCTTCAATGTTCAAACACATGTAGGTATTTACATAAGCTACTATAGGATTTTTCCATCCAATCTTGCATAAGACTGAAATAATTATTGCCCATTAACTCTAAAAATTGCCCTTTGTAATTTTTTGTCCCTCATGAAATATTCGTTCCACATGATGATATAGCGATGTTGTTTTGGTAGGTATATATTAGGGAATGTCAGTGACAAACACATATAAACCCATGGGGGATTTGATTATGCTTTATTAGGAACATGATTTATTTTGGAAATTTTCATCCACAACTCTGTCAATCCATGTTGTGCCATTAGCTTTTGCATTAATAATATAAAATCTAGTGGAAAATTTCCAACCTAATGATTGTTGAGACTATATTTTTTGTAGAGCTAGAAGATCCTTGAAACAATTTTTCATGAATAACATCTTTCCCAAGTAACACCTACATACCAAGTTTATTTCTTTTGGTAGATAGTCTTGTCCTTGTCTTCAAGAATGTACAATCAATTTCCTTCATGTTGAAGACATTACTCCAATCTAAGTCTATCATAAGCACACAAATTTCACTAGCCAAGATCATGGAAAGGGCATCCGATATGTCAATAGTGGATATTTGAAACTTCCAAACTATCATTTCACCAAGATACTGACATTGTTTCACCTTGCATGAAAAGTAAATTCCTTGAATGCCACAGAATTGGTAGCACCTACCTCTTGCAATAATCAAGAAAAAAATTCAACATGGAATCAAATCTTATGATCTTTTCCATAAATTTCAAGATTAAGGTTGATAAAATACTTAATGATTAGTGAACATTCAAATGTTGATCCCATGGATTCAAATAAATTCTTAGAAACACATGCTAGTATCACTTGTAGTGGTTTTATATTAAACACAACTTCTTGGTCTATAGTGCCCCCATTTTTATCTTTTATAGACTCAGAGACAAACAAACATTTAAATGTTCTCTTCAAAGGTTTTCATGCCTCCATTAGATTTTTAGTTTCAATTAAGAAATGTATCCTATGCATATGTGGAAGTCAAATTTCTTGCAAAAGTAGGTGGACAAGAATGCATTAGTTACAAGCTTGGAATGAACCCTATATTGCTTCCTGGAGACCAAGAGTAATATGGATAGAGTATATATTTATGGATGTATATAATCATTCTAAAAGTTTTTTATACTAGTCTACCTTGTTCTACTATATTGAATTTCATAAAATTTGTATATTTAACTGTCAAGGCTAATTATTATTGTTTACATCTATGTGTCCTTTATTGATAAACTTCTATTGAGAATTTGAACTCTAATTTATGTGGTTGCATAATCATTGAAAATGGGTACCATAATCCATGCATATTGTGATAGAGAAATTCCATTGATGTGAAATACCAATAATAGATGACAAAATAGTAAGAAATGAATGACTTAAATACAATGTGTCTTTTAGCTGTGAAGATCAATCATTGATGTATTTTTTTGGCAATCATTTCTTTTGTGTAATTGTACTAGAATTGGGAGTCTCTTATCGATATAATATATTGGTTGGAAAATGCCTACAAGCTCTCCTGCTACTGAGGATTATATCCTTTAGAAACTGGTAAAAAGGGTCTGTGATATGAACTCTTCAGACGTTGTTTCCATTGTTGAGTAAAACCTAAGGTAACCTTGTCACCACTCCACCCACTAGTTGTTTTCATTCTTCAAGTGGAAAGCCTTTATAAAGAAAAAAAATTCCATCCATATTATGATTGGAAAATACTATGATGGTTGTCACATGGAATGAGTCGATTTTGCGGACAAGATCGACCTTCCTAGTATCTAAATATATCTAGTGACAAGCAAGCCAATCAAAAACTATATTTCTCTAAATATGCAATTAAAAACAAAGGCAAACA
>APFE031127960.1:0-20581 GCA_000404065.3 Pinus taeda | reverse complement strand
GTAGTAGATGAGGATTTCATTTATCATTTAAGAAGAGTGAAGTACTTTATCATTTCAAGGATCATCTTGTGGAGAGCCCGGTTGGAACTTGTAAAAACATTCAATGCAAAATATATATATGACATCATATCATCGCTGAGGTAGGCATTCCCATACTTAGATCAAAACTAACTAGAAAACTAACTACTGCTCTGATATAGGAATGATCTCGTAATACATCACAACTATAGACACATGTAGACACAGTATGGACGCAGCCATCTGTTTATGAATAGTCCAAAGTATAATGAATACAAAATTCCTCGCAGCCTGGATGGTGGAAACTAGATCCAGGGTCTTCATAGTACGATTATATCCATGCGAATGAATGTGTCGAAGTCGAACATGGTAGAAACCACTTGATTACCAATCAATGATGTAAACTGTTAACAATTGTGAGAGAAACCACCAATAATGTCAATGGTTCTCAAAGTACTCAGTACAATCCATGAGATGTGATTAGATGTGTTGATGTCGAACATGTCATGGAATCCTTTGATCGAAGGTCAATGATGCAACCTACCATCGAAGGAGAGAAACCTGCCATTGAGGCATGCAGATCCCAAGGTACTGACGTTTTCTAGATCATCTTTATAGATAAAGTGCTGAAGTCGATAGAAAGCGATCCGTCATAGACAAGCCCACAACACGAAATCATAGATCAAGTTTGAAGAAATTTAGTTGTAAGGACTGACTCAGGGATGGTCAAGATGTATGACAGATATTTTGCAGATGAATGACTTATTTGCACTGACCTCTTGAACACATAACAAAACAACAGATGGTTTGGTCACAATTGACCCAAAGTTAATACCTAGAAACCGGCTGAAGACTTTCAGTGTGGTGTGATCAACTGTTAGGCAAAGGATTTCCCAACCCAGGTGAATAAAATGTCGTGCTCAAGAGTGGTTACAAAGTATGACAAACAGACTCATTTTTCTCTCTTTCCCCCCACCATTTCTGGCAAGTACTTCTTTATTTTTTACAAGCTTGAGGAGGATAACATTTGCTTGATTATAAGCTCATCCTTCGGATGAGTCCAACTTAGTTTAAATTTGAACCCTAAGAAGGAGTGGTCCGTTCCTGTTTGTAATGGAACAGGTCCTTTACTGTTAAATTTTAACGAGTCCAGTATAGGAGAAACTCGGCGTTTTTTTAATTTTAGAGAGTCTGAAAAACCTTAAGAAGACTCCAGGGTTGACCTTTTTCATAAATTTGTGTCTCTCAAACCCGAAAAAGTATAAAATAATACTTGAGAGAACCGCTTGATCTTTACGACCAAGGAGTAATTTTCGTAATTAGTGCATCTGATCCGAAAAAAGTAAAAAAGCGATCAATGACACGTCGTTTTATGACCAATATCAAATTTGAAACGACAAAAATCCGGTAATCTTTTCATGTTTTTACGGTCAGAAAAGGGTTGCAAGAGGACCGTTTTTTTAGTTCCGTTTTAACGAATTTAAAAAGAAAAACTCGGCAATTTTTTCATATTTTAGGAGTCAGAAAAGATCTTAAAGGTGACTCTAATGTTTTTTCGTCGAAAATGACCGATTTCACCTGAAAAATCCGTTATCCTAAACAAAAACTCAAACATTACTCATACCTGTTTAAAATGGATAAAAATGCTGCAAAAGTTACCTTTCTAAAGTGAAACATAAACAAATTTACAATTTATTTATTCAAAAAACTTATAAAAAGGGCTCTCGTTAATTCATTTTTACCATTTGAGATTTGGGTGAGAAAAAAGGGAAAATCCGTTCATCCAAATCGAGCGACGTCTCCTCCAGGTAATCCACATCATCCTACTCTTCAATTTCATCCGTTTCAAATTGATTTTTAGGGTTTCATTTCATTTTTTAGGGAGATTTAAGGTCAAAAACCCGCGCGCGGGGCCCCGCAGATGTAACACAGGGGACCTGTGTACCCTGACTTTTTTGCAGTGGGAAAAAAGTCAGGGGTACGCACCTGCCGTGAAGGCAAGGTGCGGGCCCATGCACTGTCTCTAGCAGGGAGGGTGCGTACCCCGTGCAAAGGTTTTTAAAACCTACCAAACTCAAATTTCACCCAAAAATTTCAATTTTATATATTCTAATTCACCTTTTTACTGAATGTAGGGAAAACATCATGCTTGATTGGCGAGAACGGGAGCATGAGGATGTAGATCTCACCGCGATAAATCATCAACCTTTGATTGATGCATTGAAGGCATGTGGCTTGTACAAATTCTGGGCCATACCTGGCATGAGGGCCCAGGTGGACTTTCTGCAATGGCTGGTAGATAGATGCAGCATACAGGACCAGTGCTTCTTCATTGGTGGTCACTAGCTCGAAATAGAGCCGGCAGACATATACTTTTTGACTAGTTTGCCTAAGAGAGGTGAACATTTGACTCTATTCGGGGCTAGGGCAAGTGGCCAGTCTGTCGATAGCCTCCGGCTAGAGTACTGCAATGCCCATACCAAAGACAAAGTGATAGATATCAAAACCATATCTCGTCCTGAACTCATGGTGATTTCATTTACAGTTACCAGACTCTAGGGGAGTGCAGCACTACATGTAGCCACTAGATCCCAGATGCGGATGGCAATTGACTGCTTTCGAGGCACCATTTTCAACTGGTGCAATGCTATGTTGGCTAATGTAAAAGGCCAACTCACTAGGGCCAAGAACGGACAATTGAAGACCTTTGGATATGGTGCTTTAGTTGTGAGCTTTGGTCTGGAGAGGGTCCCAATGTTGGTCCCACAGCACCTCACTGTTGGAGTTGGACTTCCTCAAGAGCCCAAACTGATGCGATGGGTTGCAATTATGGCCCGTCATCCTAATGAGGGGACAGAGATCATTTGATTCAAACCTGAGTATTTCCAATGGTTGGAAAACTAGGTTTTTGCTATTCAGGACTTTCCTTATGCTGGGGTAGATTTTCGCGGTGACCCATACATGGCTCTTCCACCAGGAGAGTAATGGGATGTGTTAGAGTCGGTCTAGTAGCCCTCCACCAGAGATCAAAGCTCTTTGCATTTCATAATTAGGTGTCCCATCAGTGTGATCATGTTCCATTCCGTTAGGCATGCCATAACTCTGCTGGAGGAGTTTGTGTCTTTTATTCCCCTCTTGTTTGGCATTGTTGGTTCAGGTTTGTTTGAGTGAATAAAATCTTCAAAGGGTCATTTATCTTGTTTTAAATTTCGAGGTCTTAGGTATAGGGTTGAGTCAATTTTTGTCTTGAGAGGTCATAAAGAACCAGCAGGCCAGAGGGATGTCCTTCATAAAGCATCATTTCAATAATTCTCATCATTGTACAATTAAATTTTCACCTTGTTTTCAAAACTCTGTTTTTGAAAAACAAAGGTCATTATCTCATTTTTTGTAAAACTTTGTCAAAATTTCAAATTCTCCAAATGTTGAAGTGCAGCCTTGGTCTCCTTTGCCAAAGCATCTCCGAAGCCATCTCTGCAAAAAAAATTCAGAAGAAATCATCATTTCAACCAATTTTTTCAAAAAAAAAGGAAACCAGAAGTCAGAGCCAATTAATTCAAAAAGTGTCAACATTCAAACATTACAAAGTGGGTTTTAAGCAAATAAAAATCAAAAGGGAGCCTATAAAAGCACATCACTCTTCATTAGCAACTCATTTGCCTCTCACAAGCCAAGAGAATCCTTGCAAAGGCGATTTCAAGAGTCATTGAGCAAATTGGGTAGTTTTCAGGGGCGCACTACGCATCAGCGCGACTTTTCCAGTGTATTTTTACTCCGGTGCTACGCACCAGAGGGGTGCTACACGTTGGGCAAGGTGCGCTATGCGTTGGGTTTTTCGCCCAATAAACCGCCAGCAAGCTACCAAATCCTCTTTTCTCTCAAGAAATCTTTAGGTAGGCCTCTCCTCCATGGCTAGTTTTGGTTTGGCAAGATGAATGAGAAATTAATATGTTAAAAATGCCATGAAAATGTGAAGTTGAAACCCTACATTGTTGTGTGAAATTTAAAGACTTAGTTGTGCTAGGGTTTCAAAGTAGTTTGTTGTCCAAGGTTGCCCATTAATTATCCCTTTTTCCCCACCTTCACCAACATTCTCCTTAAAATTTTCCCATGCAATTTTATAATCTTCCTATTAAAAATCCACTAAAATCCCTAAACCCTACTAAAATCCTTAAACCTTATTAAAATTCCCAAACCCTACTTCACCTTAAAATCCCACTTATTGTCCCTAATTCCCTCATGTTCCCCTTTCCCTAACAATTCCCATGTCTTTTTGTCCCCTTGGTCACAGCATTTGAAAAAGTCAAACAGCAGTTCATTGGGTGCAAAATCAACATTACATTTCAGTCACTTTGCCTCCAAAACCATGTCAGAAACCGAATCAGATTATGAACAGAGTGATGACCGTGATTCAACACTGGAGATAGAGGTGCCAAGGAGGCATCACAAGGGTGGTAAAGGTGGTCGGCATGTCAGGTAGGAGCCCACCTCTTTGGCTCATTTGCAAGCTTGTCCACTTGCAGTGACCTGTTTTTGGTACCTATCATGTTTTGAGTATTGTGAGAGGATCTCACAAATTCAACATCATAGAGAATTAGTCCGCTTGTTTTTCCTGCATTTTCATAATGGTCATGTGAACCTTGCAGGAGTGGACTTCACACTATCACCCGAGATTGTTGCTCAAGTAACCGGGATACCAAATGTTGGAGAGGAGTGGAACAAGCGTCAGCAGTTAGACAGATTTCATTATGAGCCATATATCAAACCTAGATGTATGAGACACCTAACTGTTGTTTTTCCCTTCAGATTCCTAAGGGATGAGTATGCACCCTTGATGAGGCTCATTATTCACTATTTCACTTGTGAAGGCAGATTTTCACGTCTATATTCATACCATATCCATTTGTTGATGCATTTCACATGGGTACGAATGATGAACATTCCATTTTTCATGTGCCGAAATATAGAGAGGATGGTGCCCTTGGTAGAATGGAAGAGCCCAGCACAGCAACACAAGACCATTTATCATTATGCACTGATCAAGATCATAGTGATGCATCAGTTGGCACAGCATGGTATTCCATGGGAGGATTTCATTTCTCGCGACTTCTTCACGGTGCCACACCCACCTCCTGAGATTGTCCATGATGAGGGAGGCCTTCACGAGCAGTTGACATTCATGAGACCGAGCATGTTGATGCTCCAGCATATGTGACATATTAGAAAGGCCCCAGAGCCTTATTTGCAGCTGCACGACGAGTACTATCTCCACCCGGGGTGGAAGGGGTCTCGTTGACTTCATCGGCACAACGAGTATTATCTCCACATCATGTGGAAGGGGTCTTGACATCTTCTTCAGCACAGGTCCAGGTCCAAGACAGGGGCAAGAGGCCCATGATTGATGAGGGTCCTTCAAGAGGTCAGGACACGGATATCATTGATGTTGATGCTAGCTCTCTTACCTCAGAGCTCAAGGAGATCATCTGAGAGCAAAGGGCCGAGAATGAGTCGCTACACAAGAAATTGCAGATGGCAAAATGGGTGATCAACTACTTAGAGCAGCGCAACAAACAGTCAGAAGATGAGCATGAACTTTATGAGCAGCAGAAGATTCGTGAAGACCGGGAATTGGCCCGTAGGAGACCCGGTGATATGACACCTATCGATCGGGAATCAATGCTCATCCGGGTGAACACTCACTTGGAAAAGTTGTTGGTGAAAGCCAATAGAGACAAAGATTTTATTCGACACATGAAAAATCATTATTGGGCCTGCATGCATGTGTGAAAAGAAAAAATGAAGATACTTAAAGGACGATTGGCCAAGGCACTAAAATGGAGGAAAAGGCCCGATCCACTCCAAATTTTGGCTCAAGCCTCCTTGAAGGAGCATGGAACTCAATGATACACCCTCAGCCCAAAATTCAGAGAATTTGGAGCAATTTTGGTCAATTTTGAAAAAAAATTTCAAAAACAGGTTTTAGCCCTCAACGCGTAGCGCGTTGCGCGCTACCCTGAAAATGGGGAGGTCCATTTTACAAAAGGTCAGCATTTTTGGATTTTCCATGCCAAAATACACCTGCTTAGCCACTTCCAAGACATTTCATCAGGTTTTGAGCCCCCAAAAGGTCAAAAAACATGCAAAAAATGACCTTCTGCCACTTTTTGGACACACGGGAAGCAGCCTTGGGCGATTGCCTTTTTGGAGGGGCAAATGAGCACCAAATTGAGAAATTCCACGTGGGTTGGAAAGTAGACATCCAACCCTTTCCAACCAGCCTAGTTGTGCCTCATTTGGATGCCAGGAAGTTCCCCAAAAGTGGGCCTAAAGGCGCACTACGCGTAGAGAAATGGCGCGCTACGCATCAGGGAAAATTGCTAGTTTTTCACCTACAACTCAGGAAAATGCAGCATTTGACTAGTTTTGACTTTTGGAGGGATTTTTCATCCTCCTTGATGTAATTAATGTAATTTATGTTGACATGACACTTATCTACCTTCTTCTATATGATTCATTCACAAATTAGCAAGAAATTAATGTAATGAATCAGTTTCCTTCTTTTTAGAGGCAGGTTGTTTGGTCATCTAGATTCTTGCTCCATGTTTAGAATTGGTTGAAACTTCTCCTAGAAGGAGGAGCTCGACCCCTAGAGGTTAGGGAATGAGATTAGATTGATCTATATATGTAACTTTTCATTCAATAGCACAGGTTGGACTCTTGGGATAGTTTTGAGACTATATTGTACATATTTTACCAGCATTTTTGGCAAAGGAAAGACCAGGGTTTTACAGCACTACTTGGGATCCATGTGGCTCTATGCCTTGATGGTTTGTTTCTTTCAGTTATTGTAAGTTATGTATGTGCATCATTATCTCTATTGAATCTTCTCTTATTAAACAAATGAAGTGTTAAGGTAGAATCCATGAAATTGCTATGCTCTGCCTTTAAATTTGTTCAAAGAAGAACTTTACAACTTGTGCCTTGATGTTGTACAAGCTCCTCCCAGGGTCCAACAAGAAGTCTCCTCTACTTTGACAAGTTTCACTCACTTCCCAATGAATCCAAAAGGTATGTGATCTCTCCTCTCAAGATTAACTAGGAAGTCTCAATTCCATCAACATTTACCCTTAAATATGTTCAGCTTCTAACCTCTCCAGCAACCAGCCCAATGCCTTAATTCATAGTGCAATGGAGGGAAGTTACTAGGTCCTCCTTCAAAGGGATAAACCCTCCTTCAAAGGGATAACTTCTCTTATCAAGGGATTAGCTCCTTATCTTTTGGGATGCATGAACCACCTTGGAGCGAACAATCCACGTCAAAATTCCTTCTAGAATCATCTAGAATTAACCCAAAGTGAGTTTTTAAGAATAAACTTGCGCCTTTTTGACTTTCGCAGGTGTCCGCACCCACCCCTTTACAGACAGAGCGGGCAGATCCGCAGGTAACATGAACAAAGGGTGAGGGACCGCAGGTAACAGTGAGAGAAAGTGCGAAACCAGAGATTTATTTATTTTTAATGTCTTTCTCTCATTTTCAAAGCTTGACATGAAGAGCTGAGGTTTGAGACTTGCTTAGGAGGACAGTATAAGTGATGATAGACCCATACTGACTGCAAATCGTCATGGTGACGATATTTTTGTGTAACAGATTGCCCCCTAAAGTGCGAAGTCTGTAGTAGATGAGGATTTCATTTATCATTTAGGAAGAGTGAAGTACTGTATCATTTCGAGGATCATCTTGTGGAGAGCCTGGTTGGAACCTGTAAAAGCATTCAATGCAAAATATATATATGAGATCATATCATCGCTGAGGTAGGCATTCCCATACTCAGATAAAAACTGACTAAGAGACTAAAAACTGACTAGAAGACTAACTACTGCTCTGATATAGGAATGATCTCGTAACAAATCATAAGTGCCGACACATGTGGACACAGTATGGACGCAGCCATATGTTTATGAATAGTCCATAGTATAATGAATACAAAATTCCTCGCAGCCTGGATGGTGGAAACTAGATCCAGGGTCTTCATCTCTACGTCCCGAAACAGTACGATTCTATCCATGCGAATGAATGTGTCAAAGTCGAACATGGTAGAAACCGCTTGATTACTAGTCAATGGTGTAAACTGTTAACAAGCGTGAGAGAAACCACCAATAATGACAATGGCTCTCAAAGTACTCAGTACAATCCATGAGATGTGATAAGATGTGTTGATGTCGAACATGTCATGGAATCCCTTGATCGAAAGTCAATGATGTAAACTGTCGTAAAAAAAAGCGAGAAACCTGCCATTGAGGCATGCAGATTTCAAGGTACTGACGATTCCTAGATCATCTTTCCAGATAATGAGTTGAAGTTGATAGAAAGCGATCCGTCATAGGCAAGCCCACGACACGAAATCATAGATCAAGCTGAAGAAATTTAGTTGCAAGGACTGACTCAGGGATGGTCAAGATGGATGACAGAAATTTTGCAGATGAATAGCTTATTTGCACTGACCTCTCGAACACATAACGACACGACAGATGGTTTGGTGACAATTGACCCAAAGTTAATACCCAGAAACCGGCTGAAGACTTTCAATATGGTTTGATCAGCTGTTAGGTAAAGGATTTTCCAACCCAGGTGAATGAAAGTGTCGTGTTCAAGAGTGGTTATAAAGTATGACAAACAGACTCACTTTTCTCTCTTTTCCCCCACCAATTCTGGCAAGTACCTCTTTATTTTTTACAAGCTTGAGGAGGATAACATATGCTTGATTATAAGCTCACCCTTCGGGTGAGTCCAACTTAGTTTAAATTCGAACCCTAAGAAGGAGTGGTCCGTTCCTATTTGTAATAGAACAGGTCCTTTATTATCGAATTTTAACGAGTCCAGTATAGGAGAAACTCGACGTTTTTCATTTTTAGAGAGTCTGAAAAAACTTAAGAAGACTCCAGGGTTTGACTTTTTCGTAAATTTGTGTCTCCCAAGCCTGAAAAAGTATAAAATAATACTTGAGAGAACCGCTTGATCTTTGACGACCAAGGAGTACTTTTCCTCATTAGTGCCTTTGATCCGAAAAAGTAAAAAAGTGATCAAGGACACGTCATTTTATCACCAATATCGAATTTGAAACGACAAAAATCCGGCAATCTTTTTATGTTTTTTACGGTCGGAAAAGAGCTGTAAATGGACCGTCTTTTAATTTCGTTTAACAAGCTTAAAAGAAAAACTCGGCAATCTTTTCATGTTTTAGGAGTCAGAAAAGAGCTTAAAGGTGACTCTAGCTTTTTTTCACCGAAAATGATAGATTTTGCCTAAATAATCCGTTATCTTGCACAAAAAACACAAACATTACTCATACCTGTTTGAAATGGATAAAAATGTCGCAAGAATACCTTTTCAAAGTGAAACATAAACAAATTTGCAATTTATTTACTCAAAAAACTTATAAAAAGGGCCTTTTACCCTTCATTTTTACCATTTGTGATTTGGGTGAGAAAATAGTGCTTTTGCTTAGAAAAATTCCCGTGAAAATTGCGGAAAATCCAACCGTCGGAATCGAATGCCGTCTTCTCCAAGTAATCCACATCATCCTACTCTTCATTTTTAATCGTTTCAATTTTCATTTTAGTCTTTTATTTGATTTTTTGGGAGGTTTTTTAGGCATAAAACCCGCGCTCGGGGTCCGCAGGCTTACCACTGCGGACCTGCGAAGCCCGACTTTTTTTCCATTGGGAAAAAGCTTGGGGTCTGCACCTTACGTGTAGACAAAGTGTGGTCCCACGCACTGTGTCTAACACGTAGGGTGCGGTCCCTGCCGCTTGGGTTTTTAACCCAAAATTCCTCAGAAATGGACCAATGAAAAATTTTCTAGCATTCTAAATCATCTTTATGCTCGATGCAGATAGTACATCATGCTAGATTGGCGCGAATGAGAGCACGAGGACGTGGATGCTACCGCATGGAATCATCAGCCTTCACTTGATGCTTTGAGGGTGTGCAGCTTGTACAAATACTGGGCCATTCCTGGCATGAGGGCTCAGGTGGATTTCTTACAGTGGATGGTTGACAGATGGAGCGTTCAAGACCAGTGCTTCTTTATTGGCGGCCACCAGCTCAAAATCGAGCCGGCCTTACAAGAGAAAACAACCAGTTGCACCGGCTCCAGCCCCACAGGACGAATCAGTAGAGACTAGCCGAGTTGGAGAGCCATCTAGAGCGCTTGACAGGGGACATTCCCGAGACCAACATAGACGACATCCCTCGTCGACTTCAGTGCTATGTGATTGGAGTCCTCGGACCTTTTAGGAGGTTCCTTTGTAAGGTGGCCAGTGTAGTGGTTTCATATCGAGATCATCACCAGCGATGGGATGATCGCGTATTGAAGTCATATGTGACATTTTTGCTTTTTATACCTACCATTTTTGCTAATCATAAGGTGTTTTTCAACCTATGATCGAGGACGATGTATATTTTGACACACTCCTATATATATGATATCGTTATTACTAGCTTGTCTTGTTAAACATGTTATGGAATGTTTTTAATTTTACTTGTATGATTATTGCACATGTCTACTTAACATTTGAGAAGCAATTGCATCTGCTAATGTATTTAAAGATCTTGGAATATGCTGATATTCAATATAGTCAAATTCACGTTCCAAGAGACGCACTCTCAAAATAATCTCAATAATACTGGATTTCTAATGGCGTATACTCTATTAAGTTGTAATACAACGAGTTCAAAATCTAACCTCACTATCAAACTATGAATCCCAAATGAAATAGATTCTGATAATAACTCAATCACTGCACTATATTCCGCAATGTTGTTTGTTGTTTGACCGAGGCTTACCCCATGCATAGATACCAACTCGTCAGAGGGCGAATAGATAACCCAAGCTGCGGAATAAATATTCCATGTACTACGACAAGCACCATCAACGAAACCAATGTATGTTTGGAGAGGCGTCGACATCTGCGACATCAAGAGTAAAACCAAGATAAGAGAGAATAACGACGAAAAAAACTCTCTAAGCTAAGCACACTTTTTAATCTAAAACACACCAGCTAGAAGGAAAACTAACCTAACTAAAAAATCTCCACACTCATTTTAAGCATAATACCTCTTCAGGTAAAGACTATTTATGGGTTTACCTAAAGAGACCTTGTCAAAGTCTACCAATTCATAGGCCCCTTTCGCTATCTTTTGCTTGACAACATAGGGACCATGCCACATAGGCACGAATTTTCCAGCACCTAATTTATCATTTGCTTGATCGTACAATAAGATTAGATCTCCTTCCGAAAAATTTCGAGGGGTCACATTTCGATCATACTGAGCTTTAATACGTTTTGCATGAGATTCGATCGCTAATGCAGCATCGCGTCGATTCTCATCTAGCTAAGCCAAGTATAACAAACGTCTTTCCTCTTCGGAAGTGGCTGGAAGTAACTCGATGGCCATTCACAATGACGGGATTTCGCACTCAATAGGTAACACAGCTTCCAAACCATAAACTAGTTGGAAAGGAGTGAAACCTGTAGATGTTTTTACTGAGGTTCGATACGCCCAAAGTGCTGAAAATAGCATGTTGTGCCAATTTGACCAATGAATCCCAATGATTCGTCGGATCATGATGACTAGAACTTTGTTGATGGCTTCAACCAGGCCATTAGCTTGTGGATAATAAGGAGTTGAATTGTCGTGACGCAAGCCAAGTTGGCCTGTAAGTTTAGTGATCATAACGTTTCGAAAATAATGCCCATGATCAGTGATAATCGCTTTTGGAACACCAAACCTAGCAATTATATGATTGAATACGAAAATCACAGCTGTTTTTCCGTCTGCCTCAAATGTAGGCATCGCCTCGGCCCAGTTGGTAAAATAATCTACCGCAAGGATAATATACACATGCCCCCCGGCCGAGTGAGGGTTACATGTAATAAAATCGATACCCCATTTGGCAAAAGGACCAACGGCAATTATAGGATGAAGAGGAGCAGGTGGAGCACGCATCTTTCAATCAAAAATTTGGCAGTTGTGGCATTTTCGGACAGCAATAATATAATCTTTAAACATAGATGGCCAGAAATAGCCAGCGCACAATAACTTTTGGGCTATGGCATACCCAGACATATGGCCGCTACACGCTCCAGAGTGACAGTCATTTAGGACCCTTTCAGCTTCTTCATGAGTCAAACAATGTCGAAAAACAGAGTCCGCCCCACAATGATAAAGAGTATCTCCAATAATTTTGAATTGTTGGGACTAGAATCATATTTTTCAACATTCCGATCGTGAAATATCTGGCCGAAAGGATTGGGTTTGGAGATAAAGGATGATATCCCCATACCACGGATCTAAAGTGCTGATTAGAAACAAGGATTCGTCCACAATGGGCTCCTGTGCCACAGTTTCCGTGTCAGCACGCGGGAAGTCACACATTAATTCCGCAAAAACTAAAGATTTCTTTGACTTAGACTTTTCAAACTCCAAGTCGAACTCCTGCAGGATGACAATCAATTTGGAGTACTTGCCCCCCAGCAATTGCTTGGTCAAAATATAGATCATAGGGTTGCAATCATAAATAACTGTAGTCTTACGTAGTAAAATGTAATGACGAAAACGTTGGACAGCTTGAACAGCTGCCAATGCCAATTTCTGCACATGTGAGTATTTTAGCTCAGTTGAATTTAACGTTCGACTAAGGTAATATATCACATGTTCAGTACCGAATTCATCTTCTTGAACTAACACCATTCCGATGGTGGAATAGGAAGTGGCGAGATACAAGAAGTAGTCATGGTTGTAGTTGGGAGGACGCAACAACGGTGCATGGATCAACGCGTGTTTTAGCGCATCAAAATATTTCTCAGCTATCTCGTCCCAAAAGAATGAAGTATTCTGCTTCAACAACCGAGTAAAACCATTTGTGATCTCAGCGTAGTTAGGGATGAATCGACGTAAAAAAATTTCTTTCCCTTGCAAACTTTGGAGTTGGTGAAGATTCGAAGGAGGAGGCAATTTGATAATGGCTTCAACCTTCGAGGGATCGACGCGAATGCGGGCTTTCGAAACAACAAACCCTAGTAATCAACCTATTTCAATATAGAAAACACACTTGTGGGGATTCAACCTAATCCAATAATGCCTACACCTCATAAATATTGCTCTTAAATGGACGAGATGATCAGCTTGATTTAATGAATGAGCAGGCAAGTCATAGAGATAGGGTTGCACAATGTGTTTGATATCATGAAAAGCATAAGACATGGCCCTTTGAAAAGTTGCTTCGGCATTCTTAAGCCCAAAAGGTAATTTGCAATAAGCAAATCTCCCCCATGGACAAATGAATGTCGTTTTTGGTTGATCAGCAGGTAGAATATTGATTTGATTGTATCCAGAAAAACCATTCATGAAGGAGAAAATTTTGTTGCCGGCACAATCATCAATGATTTGATCGATATAGGGAGTGGGGTAATTGTCCTTTGGACAGGCTCGATTAATGTCCCTATAGTCGATACATATTCTTATTGTCCCTTGATTTTTGTTAACAGCAATAATATTCGATACCCAATCTGTTAACGGGATCGGATAAATGAAACCTGCTTTGAGTAATTTTTCAACTTTTGCTTTAATCGCAGCGGCTTTTCTTGGGTGAATCTGACACAAACGTTGCTGGACGAGTTTAGCATCCGGGTAAGTTTTGATTTCATGAACTACAATTGCCGGGTCAATTCCTGGCATTTCCTCATATGACCAGGCAAACACATCGCGGAATTCTTGAAATAGGGCCTTATATGTTTGAATTTCATCTTCCATACAAGAGGCACCTATATGAATGTTTTCAACAATTCCAGGCTTAATTAAAATGTCAAGGGGAATAGTTCGAGAAATATTTCCCAAGTTTAACTTGGAATCGGGATGTTTCATTGGATTCTGAGCGTCCTTGACATATCCAGTCGTAAAAATTGATGAAAAATCATTTTCAAAACGATCGCCTTCGGGTAAAAACAAAGATCTGTGATGAAGATCTTCCCATGCTAACTCATCGACGCATAGGATTTCACGAAGTTGCTCATCAGTTTGAACAAGTTCAGAAAACGTTATTGAATCCGAGTTTGATGTCGAAAGTGATTCCTCATGGACCACATTCATTAAGTCGATTTGGGTTGATGTTGTGTAGGAAAAACACTGCACGGTCTGATACGCAAGTTCATACAGGCTCAAAGGCATAAGAGTACCAAATGAGTCTATGTCAGATTGAGAAGGTATGATTCAAGGATCATCATTAACAGTGGTACCTGATGAAATCATATGAATGGTTGCAGTAGAAGACGATGCGTTGATAGGAGGAAAAGGAAAAGTGCCCAGTAAACCGGAATCTTTAACTAGTCCTACTCCAACATCCTTATATGGGATCAACGCATTACCAACATGCTGAATGCTCTCAGCAGAGGCTGGGTCGGATGAAAAGTAAGACAGCTAGTCTAAGGTTACGATTTTTCCATTATGAGGGAACTTTGTAAGCCGAAAGACCGATGAAATGACAGTTGTCATAGCGTAAGACCAACTACGACCCAAGAGAAGGTTGTAATCTAGAGGGGCATCAACCACCTCCACATCTAGATTAACGGTTTTACCTTCAACCCCTATAGGTAGATCCTGTAAAATGCTGAAAGGATGAAACCCACGGCCATCAAAGGCCTTTAGAATCGTCGGATTGATTTAGTGAAGGAGAACCAAGCGATCTCCAACACTATATCGACATAATACACATGGAAGCTCCCTCATCAATCACAGTCCTATGAACAGGTCTGTTTTTTACTATCACTGGAATCTGGACAGCCATTTTATGAGGTAAGCGTGGTGCACTATTTTCTAGATCGAAGATTATAAGGTTCGGGTCCTGAACGTCAACAGCTCCTATAGCCGACAAAAGTAATTTACACTGTGCTCGACATTATTGCAGCACTTCCAAAGCTGACATTGTTGAGGGTGAAACAGCTAAATCCTCAACAATGTTATAGTTCTGAGCCGCTCTCGCATGTGGATTGAAAGCAGACTTTCAAAGTATACCCTTGGCGGGCGGTTTGATTACTAAGTCTGGATTAGGCTTCTCGATCTATAGTGGATCGGAACCGGGAGCTGAGTTTGATGGATTCGAATGAGAAGATTCTACTTCTTTACCATCAACAGGACTTTTACTGCCATAATCTTGCGATCGAGTCGCAATTCTAACATGGGACATCATCAATATGGGTTCTTCATTGGCACTGGAGGACGAACCTATCATCTTACTGTCTTGATTTGGAAAAGGACCCTTCAAAACAGCAGGAGTTTGGGAACCTTTGACAATTTTCGCAACCTCTGCAGGATGAGGGCAGTCTCTTGTAAAATGTTTGCGTTTTTCATCATTTTATTTCGCTTTTTCGGGTTTCTCTTTCGAATTTTTATCTGTTTTATTCTTCTTCTTCCCTTTCTTCTTTCCACCGGTTTTTGATTTAACTATAGATGATTATACAACATGAAGATCGGTGAAAAGTTCCACGGAAGAATATCATGTCGGGGAATCTGGCAAGGTTATGATAGGAGAAGAATTCTTGGAAGACTTCTTCTTACTTTTGGTATTAATTGTACCAATCATACCATCAGCGGCATGAGACCCTGAAGGAGCAGCAGCAATTTGATTTTGTTTTGGTAGATCGGGGATTTTCTCGTGTAACATACCCGACTGAGTATAAACTAAGTCAAGATACTGTGCTTGAGCAATTACTTGCTCCTCAGTAACGACTCCGGCTTTAGCCACATCCTCAGTGATCTTGGGCAGTAAAGATTTTACAAACCATTCAGCTAAGATCTGATCCGGGATAAAAACTTTCACTAAATGCCGTCGACGTCTCCATTCATGAATATGATATGAAATGTAAGTGGACGTTGACTGCTTTAAAGAAGTTAATAATTTTGTGCCATTGTCATATCTGACTGGCAACTGAAAATGAGTTAAAAATGAAGTAGCTAACTGGCTAAAATTATAAAAAAGTGGCTCGCGGTAACTCGATGTACCATTTGGCCGCAAGACCAATTAGAGTGCGCTGGTAAATTCGTAAACGAATTGAATCATCTGAAATGGAATTAGACGCACACCATAGGTCCTCTCCTGGCTTACCTTCAAACTTAGGAATATCACTGGGCAACTTATGCGGCATTGGCGGCCAATACTGAAGATAGTTAATTGGATCGTTCGTAAGGCACGTCAAGTCAGGCAAGTCCAAAGTTGCAATAAATGGTAACTGATGATTAGGGTCCCTAAAACTCTGGGTCTGCAGGCCAGCCCCAGGAGGAGGATAACTAGGAATTGGAATTGCATTTGGGATATTTTTTCCTCCTGGAAAACTAGGATTAACCGGACCATACTGGCGTTTCTGAGGTTGTTGATATGTATACCCAAGGTACAGTTGATACTAATAGACTAGTTGTTGCATAGCAGGAACGTATTGGTACTGTCCTTGGTACGGTTGTTAAGTAAACTGAGGTTGAGTGGTGACAACCATACTTCCTACAGGCATCTGAATCGAAGTGTGGACCGTGGGTCCAGACTGAGGTAAAGATGTCTGAGGAGCAGATGCAGGGACAGTAGAAACCAGAGTTGTCGATACTCCAGAAGAAGGTGGGGTAGATGCAGCAGATGTTGCAGTAGTTGCAACAGACGTTTGAGGCGAAGTATGAGGTGTACTAGGCCCAGACTGAGAAACTACAGAAGGTGCAGAAGTTTGAACAGTAGACTGGACAGGTTGATGGGATGAACCAGAAACCAAGGGTTGTCCAGTTTGATATGACAACTGCGCATTCGGTTGCAAAACCTGTTGGGATTGAGATGGATCCCACACTAAATTCGTTCCGGGGTATGGACCCATAACAGGTTGAGGATATTGAGGACCATAACCGACTTGAGGGTAGGGTTGATAATATGATTGACCCAAAGGTGGTTGGTAACCTTCAGTTGGGTACTGACCTTGGGGTTGATAACCCTGAGGCACGTACTGATACTGGGGTTGACCTTGAGGCACATATTGATACTGGGGTTGACCTTGAGGTACATATTGATATTGAGGTTGACTTTGAGGTACATATTGATACTGAGGTTGACCTTGAGGTACATACTGAGTCTAGGGTTGACCTTGAGGAACGTACTGTCCCGTAGGTATGTACTGTCCTTGAGGTTGCCCTCCAGGCGCAAACTGAGTACCTTGAGGTTGCCCCCCAAGCATATATTGGGTACCTTGAGGTTGCCCACCAAGCACATACTGGGTACCTTGAGGTTGCCCCCCAGGTGGAGACTAGCCACCTTGCAGTTGAGGATTGGGAATAGCACCTGACATCATGAGAATATCTTCTACACTCAATGGTTTAGTACCATTATTTCCAGTTAATAATTTTTGTTCAATAGGTTGAGGAGATTCTCCCGAAAAAGTACCAAACATGGACTGATACCCAGTGGGAACAGAAGGACCTCCATACAAAAAGGCTTCCGGAGATTGAGAGAACATGGACGACTCTTTGGACATATTCAACGGAGGATAGTAACCTCTAGGTGTTGGGTGATAAGAAATACGAGGTGGTGAAAAACTTAGTCCTGGGTTTTCTAAAAAATCAGTCAATGAAAGATACCAAGCACTACTCCTAGGTGGACTGTAAAGGATTGATTCACGCTCCCTAAGGTCTAAAACAGGTTGATCTTCTGGAATAGGGATTCTTTATTCGTTTTCCGAAATAGAAAGTTCTTCAATAGCTATTAGTCCAGAAGGAAGATTTTGGGTAATTATCGCTTCTACCCTAGGTGAACTAGGACCACTAGAAGCTGGAGAAGCAAACCATGATATTGGAGTAGCAACAATTTCATATTCGGGTTCAGATATTTTAGGTTCTTCACCTATATCACTAGTAGATAAAACACTACTAGTAACTTCTGAAACGGATACAGGCTGCATATTATAATATGTTATTAACTTTGAAAAATCAGGATATCCCACCAAAGCAAATTCTCCTCTTTCAGGTGACCCACTTCTACTGTCTCTAGGAGTTACCAGGGCCCGTAGCCCTTCAAGCTGGCTTGGTGAAAACTCAGGAGGTTGGCCCCGAAGTCTACGGGACTTCCTCTGTAATTCAGCCACGGTTAAAAACTTTTAACTACTTCACACGAAAACAAAGTAAAATCTCAATGAAAACCACTTAAAGCCTCTAAAGGACCAAACAAATTGAATCACATGCCTAAAGGATCTAGGAGATCAATCACACACAAACAGTAACTTTCCGTACCGAAAACACTAGTTGGTGATGAAATCCAACGTCACAGAATTCAATACAGAAATAGCGGTTGGAACAGTTACCCTGGCAACCTGCTTAATGAATAGACTGGCACAAGTTTCTCCACTAAACCATCTCGAGTGAAGAGAACCCCCCAGAAACTCCAAGTGAGTCTAGCCGACGTTGCTCCAGGACAGTGGGATCTCTTCCCGCCACCGTCACCTTAGGAAGAATCCTATAGAATATGGTCACTATGGTTACCAACAGAAACAAATATACCTGGGGGAATAGTCTAGGATCTGATATGCATGCAAGGGCAGAGTAACAAGCTCAATCCCCTTGAAGGATCCTTGACATAAACCAAGGTTTACCAACAAGTGACCCCAGGCTCCTCGACAATGGTTAATTCGAGGTTTACCATTTTTAATACGTGAATATCTGGCATCGTTCCCAACGAGGAAGGATTGATTCCCACACTGGTTAGGACACAATCTCGTGCTTCTCCTTTAAGAGGAGCTTTCCCAGAGCATAGATGCAACAATTGGATTTCTCTCCTACTGCAAGATACAGCTACTTGTTTGTTTTACTGTCTTGGAGAGTTAAGTACTCCCTACTCCAAGGCACTAGCCTAAGATATATTGGTGTAATAGAGCCCTAGAAATAAAATATTTCTAGATTAATTTTACTTGAAGCGTTATTTTTATTGGTTTTTGATTAGGTCAAGAAGTGCGGAGATGAAACTCGTGGTGTGAAGACTCAACTCAAAATCACTAAAAAGATGCACTTAAGATGATTAAACAATCTTTGCTCTTCAATGAACTTCTAGCTAGGAAAGAGTTCGAGAATGCAAATGCGTGTAAACACAAATCTTTCTTAACAAACAAATTAAAAGAAGAGTTTTTGTTCCAATGCACTCAAAACGAGACAACTATTTATTTGCACAAGAATTTCCCTGTTCATTCAAATGCTCAAATGCTACCAAAACAAACTTTTCCAAAAGAGATTTTTATATTTTTATAAAAAACACGCAAAAGTATAACTAAAGCAAAGCTTGAGAAAACTATGAATAAAGCAAATCTTAAGATCTACAAACAATAAAAAACTACTTGAAGTAAAAGCTTACAAGATGTTTTGTCTTTTTAAGGATGTTTTACTTGGCAATAAGCAAACCAAGGACTAACTTGTCCAGAATCACAAATCAGTCAAAAAAAAGTAATTTTTGTTCTTTTTTGTAAAAGTGAAATCCAAACTTTTAACACAAGCTTTTTCGAAGTTTCGCAAAGAGAAAACACAAGATGGATTCCTCAACAAAGGTAGATTTTGCAAATGGTCAGACTCATAAGAAGGCCAGTAAAATCCAAGGTGATCGGAGGCTTCTACGCTTCTAAGCTCTGAGCTACTACACGACCAAAATGAAAATCAAGACCAACAACCAAAACTTCTAGGAATTTCACCTAAAACCCTAACACGAATTAAATTAAACCAAGGAAAGCTTTTAACAAGTCACATGCAGGTCTTGGCAGAGGATAACAACATCTATACCAAAATAAAACTAATTGAAAGACTAAAATTTAAGTTTTTCAAAATTTTAGCAAGGTCCGCAGGCTCAGAGTTTACACAAGTGCGTGCACGCTCTGTGTACAAAGTAAACATGCGTAGAAGTACACACTGTGATACAAGCACAGGGTGCGGGCTTCTCCTAAAGTTATGAAAAGAAAAAACAAACCTAGATCCACTAAATCCACCCAATTCCACACACAACAAGCCAAAAACAGAAACAAAAGGACAAGTTTCTCAGGTCAAAGTAGAAGCAAGGAAAACAATCAAGTCCCCAGCGGAATCGCCATTTTTTCACACGGAATGAGTCAAGGTTGCGAAGAAGATCGAACTTCCTAGTATCTAAAGATATCTAGTGACAAGCAAGCCAATAAAAAACTATCTTTCTCTAAATATGCAATTAAAAACAAAGGCAAACAAGTGTTTTAGGCCTACCTTGGGTCCAATGCAAGTTTGTGGAAGCCTCGCTCCTTTTCCAAATGAGTTCCTTTGTCGCGAACCTGCAAACAAAAACAAGGAAAACAATTAAATAGCACATGAAAAACCAGTATTATAAAACATATTTAACATGAAAGTCAAGGAGTCCATGAAACAAATAACATGAGATACTTGTTGAGAAAAATGAGCTTGATTGTATTAATTCAAAATGAGAAGAACTTTACAACCTTTGCCTTGACGCTGTACAAGCTCCTCCCAGGGTCCAAC
>APFE031127959.1:0-13971 GCA_000404065.3 Pinus taeda | reverse complement strand
AACTAACAAGTGCGAATAAATGAGCTGAAGTCGAACCCCTGTAAGAATCTATCGATCAGGAGACAATGATGGTTTCCCCCTGTCGATAGTGAAGGATCTGCCACTAATGACTGCAAACCCCAAGGTACTGCCAAATGGACTCTAGATCTTTGCCCCAGAGCAATAAATCGTAGTCAATAGGGAAAGATCCATTAGAAGGAAGGAATTAAGGCATCCTTCATCAATCTAGTGCGAGTGTAACCTGTAGGCCAATAATGTGGAAGGAATTGGATGAAAAAGATGTAGTAACCCAATTGAAGCACATTTTCGACGTACACAAGATGTGGTTAGCACACAACAGAAACCCTCTGAACCAACCAATAATGAAAGTTGACACAGAGGTGAGGTATCCACCAATAGGGTCAAATGGAAACCAAGGTACTGCATGAATCCCAATGGATGATAATGTAAGCTGATGTCGAACAGAAGGGAAACCACTCAGCCAAAGACCCATGATACTGGTTGATGATGAGCACAAGGTGACCTATCAATAATGAAAATAGGGCCAAGGTGCAGCTCTACGCCTGTCCTCAGAGCAAGATGTCATTGTCAATAAGGACAAGACCCACCAGCAAGAAGTCAGTGGAAACCTTCTCAAACCGGTCAAGTAAAGAACCAATATAACTGATGTGATGATAGACAAGATACTAACAACTAGGGATGGCTGACTGAAAAATGAGTCAAGAGACATCGCAGAGAGGCTGACTTAGGCTAACTTCTGTTGAACAAAAGCACGACTCAATGTGACTATGTGGCAGCATATGATGACTTTGTATAAGTTCGTCATGCAGGAGGCATGAACAAACCCTCCATATGATTGGAAGAGATAAACAATCGGGGGAGAACTTACTCGATAACAAGGTTAAGGCATACCTAAGTTAAACTAAATCCTACCCAAATGGAGGAGATTTTGTTTTGAGTGCTTTTTTCAAGGGCGACACGACTGAATCTAGCTGCCACATATTCAGTCGTAAAGAACGAGTGTCGGTGAAGTAGATGATCTAGTTCCTGGGATTGGAACAATCCTATGCTCAATGCAGGGAGGCGAAAACTGGTCAAAGACACTCAAAGATGTGTTCCTTCCACGGGTCAAGGTGTTTCAAGTTGCAGAGGTCAAGGGTATGCAAGTTTAATTTTGCAATCGTCATGGTCAAAAGTTGGCTTAAACATGAGTCCAAGTCAAGCTGGCTCAAGGCCAAAAGGTGCAAATGGTCAAAATGGAATGCAGTAGTACAACTCAACATGAAGGAGCCTCTAGGGTATAAAGCCAGAACAAAGCAAAGAAGAAAAGAGGAATGATTCTTCACCGCATAATTCATGACAGGACTATAGAGGACTTCTCAGCCTACTCAGATTGGAGCAGCATGGGAAAAAAATGTCAGTGAGGTGCTAAATACGATGCCCATGAAAAGGATGGCTCTACCATCGTATCATGATTAAAAAATTGGCGAGTGAAAGTGGTTTACGAACCATAACACGATGGGATCGACCCTATGGTAAGTGTATCGATAAATGGAGGCTAGTATGCATAATGCAATAGAAAAATGGCTTCTCTAACCTATATGCCAGTGAGAAAACGATACCTACCATGATGGTTTAGCAGTCATGGAACCGTCTCAAAATTGTCGAAAAACGTCCAAAATGTCCTGAAAATCAAACCATTCTCAACATTCCAAGCTCCCAAGTTAAGGGTTACATGAGACCAAACAAAATCAAGTTTTGAAAAAATTTTGCATTTTCAAAGCCTATAAAATAGTTTTTGGACTCACCATTTTCACCATTTGAGTTTGACAGCAAAGGAGTGGAGCAAAAGGAGCAAACTTTTCCATATGCCAAATTCAACCATTCAGATCCTTCCAAAATCACTAGGTAACCCTTAAACTTGTCTTGCAATCAATTGTGACTTGTTTTAGAATTTTTAATTTATGTTTTACCATTGAATTTTTTGTCAAAAATTTCACTGTGGCATATACGCGAGTTGGATATATGAAACCTGCATACACACAGGCCCTACACATGAATGTGTGTAAATGGACCCGCATATATGTCGTGAACATTTCAAACAAAAGAACTAATGGTCTAAATTCATTTTTTCTTCAGGATGCCAATCACTTGGCGAGAAAGAGAGCATACCTCAGTGGATGATGAGGTTATGAATGATCCCAATGCTTTGGATGCCTTACGAGGATGTGGTTTGCTAAAGTTCTTCAAAATGCCAAATATGAAAGCAAACAATTGCCTGCTTGAGATGCTCATTCACTACTGGAGCATCGAGGATGATTCATTTATGATTGATGAAATGCCACTTAGGATAGAAGTGGAATACATTTATTTCATCACAGGCCTTTATTGAAGGGGAGAGGTAGTACATTCCAGGGGCATGACACGAGGCAGTCTCTCAATCGAGGACTACGTAAATATATATTGCCTGAGACATCCAAAAAAGGTTGGAAGTCAAATTTCAATCACACATGTTGAGAGTCTATCGCTGAGGATAATCCTGTTCACTATAACTAGAGTGAATGGATCAGCTTCTCTGCACTAGGCATCATGGCTGGCCATGAGCTTGGCGGTAGATTGTCTCACCAC
The DNA here is from genome assembly GCA_000404065.3 of Pinus taeda. Taxonomy (NCBI): domain Eukaryota; kingdom Viridiplantae; phylum Streptophyta; class Pinopsida; order Pinales; family Pinaceae; genus Pinus; species Pinus taeda. The sequence goes on along the minus strand of APFE031127959.1, from coordinate 11,343 downwards.
TGTATTTGACTGGTGTACTCCTCTTCTGGCCAGCCTGAAAAGCCAACTTACTTCCATCAAGAGAGGGCAGACCAAAAAAATTGGATACGGAACTATTGTGTGCTCTTTCTTTTTTGAGAAGGTCCCAACACTTTGCCCTAGAGTACGAGTTTCAATGAGCACCCCACGAGATCCATGAATGGGTAGGTGGGCTGACCTGATGAAACGTCTAGGAGTTGGGGACATTCCATGCTCTGCATTTGATGATGACTTCTTCTGTTGGTGGGAGCAATGGATCATTGCCATAGATGACTACCCTTATGCTGGGTTGGACTTCCGAGGAGATCCCGATCTAGTATTACCACCGACTGCAGCATGGGGTGACATTGGTAAGTGTTTTTTGATTTTATGATTTTTTTGTGATTTTTCAAATATAATAATGAATTTTGAAAAATGTTTTTGATAGGATTCAAATGACTAATATGATGATCATGTTCCAGATATTGGGCCGGTACGACTAGATGAGTTCCCATGGTACAGACGTCACAGCCGAGGGGCCAAAGAGGGAGCTGCAGACATAGAGCGAATTCTACACACAGTTCAGCGGCATTTGGTGAAACTAACTCACGGAGTACCAATGGCGACCATAGAGGACCTTCCTATAGATATGCAGTGTCATGTGGCTGGCATGCTACGAGATTGGGTTCACACTCCTAGGCGTGTGGGTAATGCAGTAGCTACCTACTTAGTCACTCATCCTGAGCCGGGGCATTAGATATACTATACATGATTATGGGCATTTGAGTCCAAATTTTGTATATTATTTTGGACATACTTATGTACACTCGAGATGTTTTATGAACTATATATATATATATATATAGTTCGACTTTTTGATGCTTGATTTTATTGTGATGAATGATTGATATGCGAGTCTAATGCTTGAATAGCGATAGAATCAGCTACCCAATTATGAGATCTTGGAATGTGCAAATAATTAACATAAGCAAATGATCTTTGCAACAACCTCACCCTTAAATACTGGCGATATAAACATGGATCCCTTACCCGATAAATGTTATTCAATTGTGATACTATCAATTGTGAATCAAGATAAACTACTAACGAGTCGATTCCTTGGGAAATTGCCTCAGATAGTAAATTAATGAGGGCAATATACTCAGGCATATTATTTGAAGTGGAACCAATGCACACTCCCCTAGATACCATCAGCTAACCAGTTGGATAGTAGAGTACCGAAGCAGCAGAAGCGAGGTTCCAAGTGTGCCGACTAGCACCATCGGTGAATCCAAAATAGACCAAGTCATCCATCAACACCTACCACAACAAACCAAAAAGTGTTGATATCAAGAACTCTCGATGAGATATATACAAATATACAGAATGTACAAAGAAGCCATTGCCTAGCTACTACTTAAGCATAGTACTTCTTGAGGTAGAGCCCGTTTCAGGGTTCTGCCAACTTGTTTCCTTCAAAATCGATTAACTCATATGATCATTTTTCTAAAACTCTTTTAATTATAAAGGGATCGTACCACATAGGCTTGAACTTGCCTGCCCCCAAGGTGTCCTTATCTTGATCATAGACCAAGACAAGGTCGCCTTTAGAAAAGACTCGAGGATGGACAGCTTTATCATACTGATTTTTGACCCTTTTCTTATGAGCCTCATTGACTATGGCCGCATCTCGAAGCTGCTCATCAAGATGTTCCAAAAGAAGGAGGCACTCTTCTAGACTAGAAGTCCCTTGAAGGAGCTCAACAGCTAACTTAAGAGATGGGATTTCACATTCAACAGGAAAGATGGATTCCATCCCATAAACTAACTGAAGAGGTGTAAAACCTATAGTAGTCTTTACAGAGGTTCGGTATGCCCACAGAGCTAGATATAACATAAGATGCCAATTGGATTGATTTTTTTCGATCGTCCTTTGCAAGATCGTCTTAAGGGTTTTTTTCACTGCCTCGACCTATACATTGGCCTGAGGATAATAAGGAGATGAAAGTTCCCACCGGAAACCCAATTTGAGAGCCAATTCAGACATTAGTTGATTCTAGAAATGACTGCCATGGTCAGTGACAATCTCTCTCGGGATACCAAACCTTGAGATAATCTGATTAAAAAGGAACAACGCCACTATTTCACTATTGTTTTTATAAGTGGGCATGACCTCGGCCCACTTCGTGAAGTAGTCTACGGCCACGATAATGTACTTGTGATGCGCTGCTGAAGGCAGATTACAAGTTGTAAAATCAATACCACACTTAGTAAAGGGACCGATAGTGACAACAGGAAAAGGAGGAGCTGGATGTGCGTGCATCTTCTGAGTATATATTTGACAAGGGTGACATCGTTTGATTGCTTCAACACAATATTTGAAGAGCGAAGGCCAAAAATAGCCGGCACGTAATATATGCTGAGCTGTATCAAGCCCTGAAAGATGACCACCACAAGCTCCACTATGGCAGTCATTTAGCACTGACTTTGCTTCCTCTAGGGTTAAACAACACCGAAGGATTGAATCAACCCCTCGATGATATAATGTATCACCAATGATAACATAATTTTTATCCAGGTGCCATAACTTTCGGTGTTCATCCTTAGAGAAAGTAGTGGGAAACTTCAAAGTCTAGAGATAGAGAATGATATCTCCATACCAAGGGTCGAGTGAAGAGATGAGGAATAAATGTTCGTTGGGAAAACTTTCCTCATAAATAGTATCCTCTCCACAGGGTAGCTCAGAAATTAGCTCGACAAAAGCCATAGATTTCTTAGACTTGGCGGACAAGAAATCGAGATCAAATTCTTGTAAAATTACTATCCATCGATTATATTTTCCCCCAATCACTCACCTACCGAGGACAAATTGAAATGGATTGACCGCTGCTAAGACAAAAGTTTTGCGTAGCAAGATATAATGGTGAAGCTTCTGGACAGCATGGAAAGCTACCAAGGCCAACTTCTCAACAGGAGAATAGCAAATTTTAGGACCTATCAAGCCTCGACTCAAATAATAAATCATGTGCTCAATGAGAGCATCATCTTCCTGAACAAGAACCATACCAATGGTTGATTCTACTGCAGGGAGATATAAAAGGAAGTCCCTACCATAATTTGGTGGACTCAAAATTGGGGCAGAGACTAATGCCTTTTTGAAATCATCGAACGATCGCTGCGCAAAGTCATCCCATACAAATGGAACTCCTTTTCGTAGCAAACGCATGAACCCTTTAGTGATCTCGGCATAATTCGCTATAAACCGTCTTAAGAAATTAGCCTTCCCTTGAAGACTTTGAAGTTGCTGAATTGAGGATGGGGAAGGGAACTGAATTATTTCCTCTACCTTGAAGGGATCAACCATAATCCCTTCATTTGGCACAATGAACCCTAGTAACCGACCAGATGTAACCACAAAAATGCACTTACTTGGATTCAACTGGATCTTGTAAAATCAACATCGCTCAAAAACCAATCGAAGATGACTAGGGTGATCAGTTCTCTGTAGAGAATGAGTAGCTAGATCGTCCAAGTATGCTTCGATGATATGTTTAATGTCGTGGAAAGCATTTGACATCGCCTAGTGGAAAGTAGCTCCAAAATTTTTAAGACCAAAAGACATCTTTTTGTATACAAAGGTACCACAGGGACATATAAAATCTATCTTATGTTGATCTTCAAGATGGATAGAGATCTGATTATAACCGGAAAAACCATCCATGAAGGAGAAAATCTCATTACTAGAACACTCATCAATAATATGATCAATGAACAACATGGGGTAATTATCTTTTGGATAAGCCTTGTTTAGGTCTCTAAAGTCAATGCATACTCGGATTGTTCCTTGCTTTTTATCCACAGGGACTAGATTAGAAACCCAATCGCTAAGAGGAACAAGGTATATAAAACCCGCCTTGAGCATCTTCTCTACCTCAGCTTTAATGGTTGTTTCTTTCCTAGGATTAATCGGTCGAAGCCTTTGACGAACTAGTTGGCATTTTCATACATCTTGATCTCATCTTGAACTATAGAAGGATCAATGCTAGGCATTTCTTGATAAGACCAAGCGAATACATCTCGAAATTCGTTGAAAAGGTCGGTGTAAATTTGAATTTCTTCAAGGGAACATTCGACTCTGATGAAGAGATTCTCGATCATGTTAGGGTTTCTAGAGATTTTTATAGGTATCATTTTTGAAATCACTGACATATTATCTTCGGCATGAAAGTGTGTTGTAACCAAAGGATTTGATATTATACAAACATCACTGGTAAAGAGCTCGGAGAACCTAGATTCTACTTCCTACAATGGAGGAAGAAAATATGAATGATGGTGTAAGTCTTCCCAAGGTCGATCTACAACCATAATTACTTCTAGGATTGCTTCTTTAGAAGGTAAAACTGTATCTAAGCAGTCCATGGTGGAGGTAGAATCAAGGGTCCAGGCTGGGGCCACATCACCATCTAGCTCCTCCTTAGAAAAGGAGTAGAGTGGTTGTCTACAGAGTTAATGATAAATTGATATCTAAGCTCAGCTGTAGACATAGGGAATGCCCTTCCATTGACTTTTCCTTTAGCTAATGTGGTCGTAGGTGCAGGCAAGGTTCAAGGGTTTGAAAAATAATGAGTTCGGAGGAACTCTTTTCGAGGAGACTCCTTAGATGATGAAACGACATTGATTCTAGCAATAGAAGAGGGGAAATCAAAGGTGCCCATCAATGAAGAATACATCCCAACTCCTAGATTCTCAGTAGGCGGACGAGGGTTATCCACTAAAGGAATAGTAGAGTCAGAAGTTGCTTGAGGATCGACTGGACAATAATCCAATTCATCAACCTTAATGATTTTCCCTTCATGAGGAAATCAAATGACATGAAACAAAGTCGAAACAGCGGCGTCCATTTCATATACCCAGTTCCTTCCTAAGAGGAGATTGTAGTCTAGGTTAGCATCAATTAATTCTACTTTAATATTGATTACCTTCCCCCCAACACATATAGGAAAGGCCGGGATAATCCCATGCGGCTTGTGAGAATGCCCATCAAATGCAGTTAGGAGGGTAAGTGAAGGAACAACTGAAGGCGATCCAATGGCCTTCCAGCATGACATCAACATGACGCATGTGGAAGCTCCTTCATCAATAATGGTAGGAAAAATGTTAATCTTTCGGTATGTAGACTTTATTTGAAAAGCCATATGATGAGGGAGACGCTTTTTGACATTTAACATGTCGAAAGTGAGCACTAAAGAGTTGGTTGGATCAACTGCCCCAATTGCCGATAGTAAAGCACTTTGTTGAGTTGGAAACGACTGGAGAACCTCTAAAGCGGACATGGCACATGGACTCTGAGCCAAATCCTCAACAATGGAGTAATTCTAGGCTACCCTAGCATTAGGACTAATAGTCGTGCATTTAGAGGAACCTTCGATATCCGTGGTATAGTCTCGAAAGGGGGTCACTCAATATGAAGGTCGGTATTTCTAGGAGCAGCTTTGTCTTTGGAAGTTTCAGCTTCACCGTAATCACGCGATCGAGTGGCCACATGGACATTAGAACCTATCATGAAAACATTTGATGATTTCTCCCCTTCTTGGTTGCCCCCTGTCGAGGTACCTAGATTCGAACTCACGCCAGCAAGAAATTGCTACCATTGGGGAAAAGGGTTGGTTAACATAGCTTAAGAACTAGAAGTCCCTTCCTGCCCTAACAAGCGCTGAGTGTCTTGAATCTTTGGGCAGAGATGAGTTAAATGGTCTCCACTGCATAACTTGCATGGAAACTTGACTTTCTTTCTAGACTCATTTCTAGCACCACCAGCATCATTGCCGGATTTATTTGCATCAGCCTTCCCATCCTGACTGTTTTTCTTACCTTGTCCTTTCTTTTTCCCATTGGAATTTTGATTTCGTTTGGGGTTATCGGATTGGATGACATTAATGAAATAGGGTTAGGAAAAAGAAGGGTTAGATGATGTGACCTGTTTGTTAGGAGCAGTTTGCAAAGACAACTGCTACAATTGGCTCAACAAGTTCACCACATTTGTGTCTACCGATCCAATGATACCATCCACATGGGGACCTGGCTTCGACTTGGCTATATCAACCTTAGACACAGGAGCATCTAGCAAGATTTTTTGTAGGATCCCAGACTGAGAGTAAATCAATTCTAATTGTTGGGCCCTAAAAATAGCTTGCTCCTCAGCATAGACTCCGGACATGGAGACATCCTTAGAGATTTCAGGTTGTAAAGATTTCAAAAACCATTTGAGACGGTACTCCAGAGGAATTTCAGCTTTAATGAGCCTCTTTCTTCGTCTCCATTCCTGAATATGATCAGAAATGTGAGTTGCCGTGTCTTGACGAAAAGTGGCCAGAAGTTTAGTTCCGGCGTCATAACGCACAGGCAACTGAAAATGATTTAATAAAATATTAGCTAAGTTGGCGAAAGATGTAAAGCTGCCCCCTGGAAACTCTATATACCACTTGGCCGCATTACCAGTCAAGGTGCATTGAAAAAGTCTCAACCTAATCGAGTCATCAATAAGGGATTTTGATGAGCACCACAAATGGAATGTGGTTACATGGTCACCTGGGTCTTCACCACATTTCCCTTTGAATTTTGGAATATCCGAAGGGAGTTTGGTTGGGACCAGAGGCTAGGCTAGGTTGTATTTGATTGGATCATTTGTTAATTTCATGAGATCTGGCAAGCTCAAAGTTGCCAGAAAAGGAAGCCTAGGAGGACCTTGGGGATTCCACCCAGACTGTGCGGAGCTCCCAAAATTCTGAAAATATTGGCCTGAATTTTGGAAAGCACCAGGCTACTCGAAGTAACCAGCAGAACCAAAAGGCGAGCCTTGTGATCCAGCAAAACTCAGATTTTGACCAAATCCAGCCGAAAAACGTCCATAATCGATGAAGCTCCCTCCTAAAGGATTATAAGGAGTCGATAACCCTTGATACGGATTCCAAGCAAAACCTAAGGGAGGAATACTTTGAAACGAACTAACTGTGGAGTACATCCTATTCCCTTGTTGGCCAAAAAATGGATTCTCAATTCCCATGCCACTAACCGCAGGGTTAGTCCAACCTTGAAAAGGATTGCTACTTTTTCCTAAAGAAGAAAAAGGCATAGATCCAACTATTGGGTTGGAATGTGGTATATGACCACTTCCAAAAGGAAAACCCTGAAATGAAGTCGATCCAGCCATCATGGATGTGGAGGCACTAAATGGAACTGACGAAATACCCTGTGAATGGGTGCCAAACGGGAAGAATCCAAAACTAAAAGAATTGGCTTAGGAATTTCCACTCATATAAGGAATGGAGGTAGACCCAACTAAGGATGTGTTAGCAAAAGACCCAAATAAAGAAGTAGATGGGATGGAAATAGTTCCTCCCCCTTGTACTGATGTTGGAGTCTGCATAGTCATAGCACTTGTAGTAGAAGCCATACTTCCAATAGTGGTCATCGATGGTAAGTGCGTAATGTGACCCAGACTTGACAGTCTATGCATCAGAGTCCCAACGTATTGTAATACTTCTGGATAGCTAGAAGGTAGGGGAGAATTCAGAGCCGCTAACGACTCTGGGAGTTCTTCTACCTCTATGTTATTTTCTGTTTGAAAGAGAACTTGAGAAAGAACTGGAGTGTTCCTCTCTTGTTCCATGGAAATACCAGGCCTATCTTGAACACTAATGCCCCCGAGAAGAGGATCAATCCCTGATGCATTAGCTGCCACAGGATGAAACCCACTGGCAGTATTATCTATGTGCCTTCTAAGAGAAGGCTCTAAGCTTGGTGGTGAAAGACCACAAAGTCTTCGAGACCGTCTAGGTGATCGGTCAGCCACTTTGAATTTTTTATTTAGATCTAGTTAAAGACTCAAGAAAAGATGAAAGCTAGGCCGAATAAGAGCACAAAGAACACACTAAAAATTCCCTAAAAGATATCATCCAGTCAAACAACTTTCAATTATTTCCGCTCTGGGTGATGAGGACCAGACACCAAAATACAAGAAAGTGAAGTAAGGGGCCTTTCGAAGATAGGTTGGGATAATGACGGCCCGGTCCTACTAGCGAAAGTAACAGATGAAGTTACATTGACCTCCTAACAATAGCCTACCCCGGTGCAAGTCCCAAAGCTTTGTAAGGGTGCCCTCCAATAGTACCGTTGAGAGTGATACAACGTTGACCTCAGGTGCCACAGGATTCCCCTCCACAGCCACCTATGAAGATCCTTAGGAGTAGCAACTAAGGTTGCCAACTTGTGTCAGAAGCCAGGCATAACAGTCTTGAGGTAAGATCCGACAAGTAGGAGAGGGGGTATCTCTCTTCCTTGTCTTGAAAAACTCTCGTGCTTAGCTCCCAGATCCAGAGCTTTCCTGGTCTCCCTAATGCTATTTGATTTTCAGTCACTATTCAGACTCCTATGTTTGAAAGTTTAAATGGCCTTGGAGAGTTTTCTCTCCACTCGCCTAATCCAAGGTCCTAAAATATCCTAAAACTTGTTGGTGTGTCTAACTTGACAATTATAAAAAGTTCTAGTATATTTTAATTAACACTTGTTTTTAAATGGGTTGTTCTTTAAGTGGAGGGGTAGGTGGAAATGAAACTAGTGGTGTTTTGACGCAAAAGAAATTAATAAAAACCAAACTATATGCAAATGCACTTGTTTTGTTTTTCGATGAAAGAAATTTCTACTAGGTTCAGAGGAACTTCAAAGAAAGTAACAAATTTTCTTTTCTTTTCTTTTACTCAAGCTTTACACTCACAAAAATTAACAAAACTATGGATGCCTAAAAATATGCACAAATTTTCCCTAATGCAATAAGTACAGGCTGATGCAAAACTCAAAACTACTCTTAAATCAAGAAATGAAAGTAACTTTTTTATCAATTTTAATTTGCCACTTAAAATGTTTGGATAGAATATAAGTTGCTAATGCTCATTTTCACCCAAACACTAAAAGCAAGTTTCAAGACAAACAAAAATGCACTTTCACCCGCAAAAAGGAAACTAAATCAAAACAAAGTTCAAGAAAGAAAAACCAAGTTTTCAAGAAGTTTTCTTGAAAAGAAACACAAAAAATGACTTTTCTAAAGTGCTCTAAACAAGACTGAAACTTTATGATCGAAGAATAGGCAAAAAACACTTTGTGAGTTTGCAACACAAAACAAGTGAGAACTCAACAAAAAATGTGTTTCAAAATTCTCTTAACAATCAAAAAGCAGGAAGAAGAGCAAAAGACAACTTTCAAAGAAAGTGTGAATCAACAACTTTCAGAAAGCAGGAAAAGCAGATGGTCACAAAGATATAGTTTTGACATGCAAACCAAAAAATTCACCAAAACAAAACTTGACACAAAGATTGAAATCAACCTTTCTGCCCTAGAGACACAAAGCAGCCAAGATTCCTAATAGGAAATCTTGTGTGCTTAAGCAAAGACGATGATGTTTGAAACAAAAACAAATAAGGCCAACACCTTCCACAATCAGAGAGAATTTGAAATCAGATACTTGCTGTAAAACTAAAGACTGACACAGAAAAGTAATTGTTCAGGACTGAATCAGACCAGCAGACAGACCTTCAAAAACAAAAAGATTTGAAAAATCTTGAAAATTATAAGATATATGCGACTGTGTTAGTGCATAGCTGCATGTTTACGCAACTCATCCTAAGGGAACATGTGTATATGCAGGTTTACTTAAGGAAACATGCGTATATATGCTTCTGTAAACTAGAAAAACAACGTATATAAAAGATTTCAAGAAAAAACAAAAAACAGTCTGAAGAAACTGATCAAACTTACAATTCAAGTTCCTACAGGAACAGACTACACAGTGACAGCAAGCAAATAAATAGCTGAGCCCTAATTGGCTTGTATAAACCCAAACTAGGAACAACAATACTGTTGTCCCCATTCGAGTCGCCAATTCTGTTAAGGGATAAATTCCCCTAGGGTCCTGGGTTGATACCCTAACAGAACTAATGTTATCTACATAGAGAAAGACACATTCCACACAGCCATGATGCTAATATAAAGAAACTCTATGATGAGAGCCGTACCTAGGGGTCCTTCGTTTGGGAGGATCCAGCCAGGGTCCAAACCCTCTTGGAGTTCCTTTTGCTCCTTCAACCTACAAAACAATCAATTCAAGAAAGTACAACAGTATATGGACCAAGCATCATAAAGAAATCATCTTCGTAGCATATTGAAAGGTAGTTAGTTACGCAATTAAAACAACCATTCATATATGAATCATAACATTGATATCATAAACATGAAGAAGATTTATATCAGGAACAAAGACAATTGTTTCTTTTATTATAGATAACTAAAGTACAAAAAGGAATGATTTCACCTGAGTCGTCCTTTCGCAATCTCCAAGTGGAACCACCCTCTGGATTCGTCCAGTCTCAAGCCTTCAACAAACTCATTCCATAACTTACTCCATGATATCTCAAGTAGTAGAAAGACATCATCACACAAGATAACAAGGGTTTCCTATAAATGGGGGAAGTGCTGGAAGCACTAGGATCTTCAGACTTGGTCAGGGAAGATCTCAGCAGAGCGATCTCTCTCTCTATTCTCTCCTCTCTTAGGCCTTCCCTTTGAAGCCTTCTATACTTCTCCCAAAGTAATTTTTTAGTTGGGAATTCATTGGGAATAGTTGGGCCACGGGCACTAACAGGTAATCAATAGGTGAAACACTTGATCTCCGCCCAAAATTAAAGAGATTTATTTTTTTTAAGTGTTTTAAGACATATACGTCAGTTGGGTATACACTAGGGGTGATATTAGGGGCGAATGTTCACCCTTTGGCGAAATTAAGGGGTTTTAAATTTTTTGTGGGCGAATGTTTTGTATCATAGTACATTTTTACAAATCACCTCAAATAGCCCACCTTATTTTAGGGGAGAGGGTTAAAAAGGTAAATTTAGCCCTTGAAATTAGGAGTTACAACCTTCCATTCGCCCATTTTCAAGAATAGGTTTTATTTAGATGGAATCCATTCGCCCATTTTCAAGAATAGGTTTTATTTAAGTGAATCCTATGGGCCAAAGGCCCAAATACCATGTTTATAAAAGAGGTATGGTAAATTAATAAATATATAAATAAATGAGAGGTATGGTAAATAAATAAATCATTTTTTATATTTACTCCATAAGTCACTTTATATACATGCAAGGGTGTAAACAAAAAAAAATATAAGTAAAGTGGAGGTATGGTAAATAAATAAAACGTCTTTTTATACTTACTCAAAAGGTAGGTAAATAAATAAAAATATAAATAAACTAGACGCATGGTAAATAAATAAAACCTCTTTTTATATTTAGTCCATAA
>APFE031127958.1:56411-82157 GCA_000404065.3 Pinus taeda | reverse complement strand
AAACTAATTAATAAACATACTCCTCTACTTTACAAACTCACCTCTTAAGATTAGTATTATTAATTAGTAAATTTAATAATATAATAAACTCATAAAATATGATATCACATCAAGAGTAAGTAGTTTTATAAACAAAAATAACATACCTCTAATAAATAATGCATGTATATAGTTAGTTAATAATTTAATAACTTATTACCATTAAAATTATATATTTAGTCCTAAAATCCTATTATTACTAATTTTGAATTAGAATATATTTTATTTAGTTAACCCAATTTAATTATTTAATAGAATTCATTCACGCAAATAATAATTTTCAATAACCATTAGTATTATTCTATTAACATCTTAAAACCATTTAATTAAATGAATTACTTATGATACTATTCATGGTACCTAATCATGCTTATTTCTAGAAATAAAATAATATATTATTAATTTTAACATTATAAAAATAAAAATATTAAAATTTATTAATTTAATTTTTGGCCTGGGTCCTGGGGTCAAAAATAGCCGTTAGGTAGCTCTTGGAGTCTCTGCTCAGTCTATTTAATATGCTAAGCCAGGTCTGTTTCTTCAACTTGTCCCGACGATGAACCACACTAGTTGGTTCGAAACGCGTCAACAAATGTCTTTGTCATGTGATTTATGACGAAGCTCTTCTTATAACTTTTAGAAAAGATTTTAATGAATATATTTTATTTTAATTTATCGTCATGAATAGCTTTTAATTTTAGAATATGTTATTTCTCAGACACATCTTTGTTAATGAAACTTTGTTTCACCAATTTTTTTAGGGGGGACATTGTGAGGTTTCTACAGATTTATCTGAAATAAATTTCAGGTTTCTACGAATTTATTTTATAAGATCCAAATTTTTTTGGTTGTTTGTGTATATGCCGTAAATAAAATATGGATTAGAAAACTATAATTTTTTTATGAAAATGTTTAAGATGATTATTTATAAATAAGTATAATTGGTTATTCTATTTAATATTGGATAATAGAATGTCTTAATAGAACACCTTGTCACCCTCTTCTCTACACCCTCTGGATTCAAATTCTACATTTTTTTTGTTAAATACTATTTCATTATAATTTTATTTTCCTTTAACAATACTATACTAATATATATTAAAAATAAGTGTTTTTTAACCTACTAATAATTTAATTGTTACAATCTATTATATTGGACACTAAATTAATCATAAAAATTAATGAGTTTTGTGTTTATATACTAACTAGATACATAAAAAAGATTCATTGAGTAAAACTTTATCATGCAAAACATTATGCCACAATACTACTAAATTCCAAATGAAAAAGAAAAAGCTATAAATTAATTGAAACCATGATAATATCCTTGATACTTTGACTAATTAGACAGCACTTGCACCAAACCAAAATAATACATAATAAGTAATTAACAAAATAATAAAAATAATTAATTAACAATAAAAATAAATACCATGGTACTTTTAGTAATAAGACTCATATTTTTTTTAATTAATAAACATAGTTACTCTTTAAATTTATAAACTTCTGTTAGATTAATTAGCAATGCCAGTGAAAATAAAGTCTTGGATTTAAATCTTATCCTAACCCAATCTAACTAAAAAAAATTAAAAATTAGAAATAATAAAAATATACTCCCGTCAAGCTTAAAAAAAATACTCTTCAAATTTAACCATCGCCCTTTGCGTCATTAGTTCTCCTTTCCTTCTGCGCCACCTGCTTCGTGGCCATAGACACAGTCGCCCTCTTAACCTGCATTAATCTTTCGAGAAACATTTCCACACCTTTGCTGTGCTCCCTCACAAATGCGTGCCCAGAAAATAGTCTTCTCTCCATTTCGGAACTTTAATGAACTTGTTATCAGAATTTACTCAGGGCCTCTAACTTTCGATCATATTCAATGTTTTTGGGCACCATTATGGAGTGTATGCTCCATTACTCGCACCGCGTTGCAACTTTCCATTAGCGTAACGCGATTCGTCCGAGAAAATTTTGGGTTCACGAAGTCACTGTTGGTCACAATTCCGATTTCTCTGTGCAGACATTTGCTTGCTCAAGGATTATTACTTGTTCGAGCATTTCTCAGAGTGACTTTAAAGCCCTGAGCGTTATCGACGTGGTAAAACCTTTCGCACATTTTCAAGGTATTATTTTTCGTGTTAAGTTTCTGTTTTTATTTTTATGAGAACTGGAAAATTATAAATTTTAGTAATCTAAAATAATTTTCCGAAATAAATTCAATATATCCAAAAGTATTAAACAAACGTGTTTAAATAGGCCAAAATAACTCCATGAAAAGTTGAAATCAAACAAAAATAATAAAAAAACCGTTAAGTCAAACTGCATTGCACTACTTTTACAAATATACCCAAATAAAATTCCAAAGTCAAACTGCATTGCACTCTTGACCAAATTAACTCCATCAAAAGTTCAATAAAAGAAAATTGCAACATCCACTGCAAGCACCATGCTGTACCGTATTCTCAAACAAAATCATTACACATTTGTTTTATTTTCGAATTATAACCATTAAATGTGTATGGCACGGTACTCTATTTTGAAACAGTAACTATTACATATTTGCATTACGTTTAAAGGTCTAGTGTTCTGCCAATAAATCTACCATTATAGGTTTGCATTATATTTAAGGATTGCTGGAATCTATGTGCTTCCTTTGGAGAGGTTCGCAAGGGCTAGGGATTCAGGGAATGAGGGTTCCAGCGACAGAGGTGATCTGAACAGTCCATCCTGTCTGTACCCCTGAAGCAAAAGAACGGGAGCAGGGAGCAAAGCTCTAAGCGAGAAGGGTCAAATCAGGGTTCACCACATCAGCGCAAGAAGGAACGAAAGAAAGAGTAAAAGCTGAGGGGCTGAATGGAAACAAATGGGGGAGGGGAGAGATCCCCTCCTACAACAGCATGGCAACAGGGGAGGCAAGCAAGGAGCGTATGCGGAATGGAACGAAGTTGAGTAATGGAGGAAACTCAGCTAGCGGAGCAAACTGGGAGGCGAGCCTGCGAGGTAAATGTCTACCAAGAGCGTCGAAGAAACCCAAGTTCGTAATACTAAACAACAAACTTGAAGAATATAGGTGTTACATGAAAGACTATGCATTAATATGCAAATTTGTAGGGTTCTTGCCGACAGAGAAAGACTTATTGAAATGGATACAACAGAGATGGAAACCTAAGAGGCATGTGGAACTAAAACTAGGAGGGAAATCTTTTTTACTGTGATATTCTCCAACACAGAAGACAAGGAAAGGATCTTCGAGGGAGGACCTTATTTCATGAATAATGCAGGCCTTTTTATGCGGCACTGTGTAGACTATTACAATCCAGACAAAGAGCAAATGCTTGCAGCCCCAGTTTGGATAAGACTCTTCGGACTTCCAATGGAGTTCTGGAACCCAGAGATTTTAGAAGGTATAGGAAATACCATAGGGTCTTTTGTGAAAGTTGTAGAATCCACAAAAAGAGGAAGATATACATCTTATGCTAGAATATGTGAATACATGAACATAACTGAACCCCTCCCAAACTTCATTGAGTTGGAATATCATGACGAGATCTCGCAACAACTACTGGATTATGAGCACATACCTTTTCGATGTAGAAGATGTCATGAATGTGGGCATCTCTTCAGACAGTGTCCATTAAATATAACAGAGGATATAAAGGAGAAGAGAGAAGAAGAGAGAACAACAACATAGGAACCTGAGCAGGGGGACAAGAGTTTTAAAGAAGTTCAACAGAAAAAGAAATCAGGGTTTAACAAACCACATCAGCCAATGCCAAAAGAAAATAATATCTAGGAATCGCAAAACAAGTTCAAAGCCCTCCAGGAAGAAGAGATTGAGATGGGGGAAAACGAAGACAGTGAGGAAGAGACAATGGTAAGCCCAAAAGAAACAGGAAGACAGGTTTCAGAACAAAAGGGTATAGAACAGGGAGGGGCAGAGGAAAAGGAAGAAAAACCAAATGGACAAATACAAATGGAGATAGACCCACAAAAAGATAATGGTGGGGAGGAGGAACGCATAATGAGAAAGTTGTTGCAGGAATGGAGGATGTTAGATGAAAGATTCATCCCGGAGGAGCAGAAGCAAATATACAAAGAAGCCTTTCAAAAATATAGAGAAAAAGCAGGAGTAACTACAGCTAAGAAATTGGAACTGATAGAGTTACAGGGGAATTAGATTATGGGAATGAGCAACTCTGGCAAAGGAGGAAGAAAGAGGGGTAGGCGATCAATGAGCCAGACAACTCAGGAGGTAGGAGAAATGCTAGTGAACTCTGGAAGGGTCATACCTCTATCAGAGGTTTTCCAAACTCCACCAAGATTGTTAAAATGATCATTACAAGCTAGAACATCAGAGGCCTCAACAGTAGAGGTAAACAAAGATACCTAAAAGATAGATTAAAAAGAGATAAACCAAGTATAATGATAGTCTAGGAAACAAAGATTAGTATAGAAAGAATGAAAAAAATAATGAGTAGGAGTAACACCAGATATGAAATAATGGGACAGGATGCATTAGGCAGCGCAAGAGGACTGGCAATCATATGGAACCTAGAGGAAATCCAATTTGAAAACTGGATAAGTCTCCCTCGAATCCTCTCAGGAACATTCAAGGTAATTGGATCATCGGAATGCGTAATTTTAACATGAGTGTATGGACCTCATACACCAACAGAATGAAAAGGATTCCTCCAAAATCTAAAAACAATGAGAAAACTGATTCCAGAATAGCCATGGATTATAGGGGCCGATTTTAATATGATAAAGAACCTAGAAGAAAAGAGAGGCAAGATGAGAAGGATGGATTCAGATATGGAAGCATTCAGAGATATGATATTAGAACAAACATTGGTGGATATTCAGACAATAAATGGCATCCATACATGGAATAATCGTAGAGGAGGGACAAATCAAATAGCTTCTAGATTGGATAGATTCCTTATCTCAGAACAAATCATGATGAAAGATGTATTCATAGAACCCATGATTCTACCAGTAGTAGGATCGGACCACTCGCCAATAAAGTTGGAGGTAGATCTCAAGCAGAGCCCCAAAAGAAGGCCATTCAGGTTTGAAGCCTTCTGGCTGAGAGACCAAAATTTTCTACCTAAATTAGAAGAGTGGTGGACTCAAAGTAGACAAAGTGGAAGAAGTAAGATGAAAAATTTTCAACTTAAATTGAAAGAGCTTAGAGGCAGAATAAGAAAATTGGAACAAAGAGGAGTTCGGAGACATCCTCAAAGAGCAGCAGTGCTTAGAACAGAGAATGAGTGAATTGCAGCAGAAGGATATATTCAGGGGCAGGGATGAGGAGAGAAGCAGAGAAGAAGGCATTGTAATAAGTCAATTGGAAGAACAAAGGAAACAGGAAGAAATCTTATGGAAACAAAAGTCCAGAGTTCAGTGGCTCAGGGAAGGCGAGAGAAACACAAAGTTCTTCCAGAAGGCTATGATTCAGAACAGACAGAGGAATAGTATCTTCTCAATTAAAAACAAGGAAGGCCAGCGCATAACTCAGCATGAGGAAATGGAACATGATGTGGTAAATCACTTCAGAGATTTACTCACTGAACCCTAGAGAAATAGAACAGAAGCCATAGGAAGGATTACCAAGGAAATCCCCAAGCTGGTAACCAGAGACCAAAATTTAGCCCTGATGAGGGGAGCAACCCTAGAGGAAGTGGAGGAAATAGTGAGGGACTTGAAAAGGAACAAAACCCCAGGCCCTAATGGATACACAACGGAATTTTACCAAGCTTGTTGGCATTTCATAGGAGAAGAAATCTTAGAAGTGGTGGAAGAAGCACGCATACATCAAAAGGTATGGCCTGGACTAGATTCTACTTTATTAATTCTCATTCCCAAATTGACTCATTCAGAATCAGCATAGGGCTTTAGACTGATTTCCCTCTGCAATGTTATTTACAAAATTATAGCCTCATTAATGGTCAAAAGACTCAAACCTATCCTGCCTAGCATAATTTCCCCAGGACAAATAAGGTTCATGGAGGGGAGACAAATTTTAGATGGTCTGGTAGTATCTCAAGAAGTTATACACACCCTGAAACACAAAAAGGAACCAGGCATGATAATTACGCTGGATCTGTCAAAGGCATATGACAAAATAAACTAGAAGTATTTGGAATCCATCCTTCAAGCCTTTGGGTTTTGTAGCAGATGGGTGAAATGGATACTGAGTATGATATCCACGCCAAACTTCTCCATACTTCTAAATGGTACCCCAACTGCACCCTTTAATGCATCAAGAGGTCTGCGCCAAGGAGACCCTCTGTCCCCATTCCTGTTTATAAGAGCAGCTGAAGAGTTGGGGAGGTATATTAAGAAAGAGCTAAGAGAAAGGAAAGTTAAAGGGCTGTGTTTATGGGGAAACAACGTCCCAGTTACACATCAACAGTTCGTAGATGACATCATGATATTCTGCAAGGTATCACTGTGAGAAGTCAATAAGGTAAAGGAAATCCTGGAGTTATTCATGGATTTTTCTGGAACTAAAATAAATAAGGATAAATCAAATGCTTTTATTTTCAACTCACATGAACAGTTAAAGTACACATGACTAGAATCCTTGGGTTCAGAAAGGGAGAGCTTCCCACCAAGTACCTAGGAACCATGCTTGATATAAGCTCGCTAAGGATAGCCAACTGGCAACCCATTATAGAGAAACTTAAGAGCAAATTAGAAAACTGGGCCTTTCGGTCCCTGAATATAGTAGCTAGGTTGGTGCTTCTTAAATCAACATTGCAATCAATTCCTATCTATCCCCTATCGGTTATGGCTATCCTGAAAGGAGTTTGCTCCAAAATGATTGAAATATACAGGAAATTCCTATGGGGAGGACCAAAACAGTAGAAGAAATGGGCCCTATTCTCGTGGAACAGCTTAACGAAAACAAAGGAGGAAGGGGGGCTAGGGCTAAGAGATCCAGCTATTTTAAATCAAGTCCTAGCAGCAAAACTATGGTGGAGGTGGTTTAAAGGTGGCAAGGATCTATGGAAGGAAATATGGACTTTAAAATATAACATGCCCACAGCAGTCAAGGAAATTATGAGAAAGGAAGAAATGCCAAAAGGATCGACGATATGGGAATTGGCATGTCAAAACAGAGACATCATAAACACACTTGCTTTCTGGGAAATAAGAAATGGAAGGACAAGAAAATTCTGGGAGGAGGCTTGGCAACAGAGGGAAAGAATGATGGAAGTCTAGGAGTTGCAAAATATTTACAGGGAAGCCAAGGCTAAAGGCTTAATCTTAGTCAAAGACTACTGGAAGGAAGGAGGAGAAAATGAGTTGTGGAGAGAATGGAGAGGACCTGAATAATGGGGCAATAACATCGAGGAGGAACTAAAAGCCAGGATAATAAAGGAGATGGACTCAAGAAGGATTAAAAAAAGAGATGGACCAGATATCCTCAGATGGGGCGGGAACACTAAAGGCACTTTCACAGTCAAGGAAGCTTACATCATAAAAACAAAGCAAGCACATGAAGCTCAAAACTAAGACTGGAAACAATTATGGAAGAATAGATGGTGGCCAAAGGTTACTGTGTTTGCATGGCTAGTAGGCAGAAGACACATACTTACATGGGACCAAATTCAGAAAAGAGGGTTCTTGGGACCACCAAGATGCAACCTATGTAAACAAGATGGGGAAGATCAGGAACATATCCTAAATGGATGTCCGGTAGCTCAGCTTCTTTGGGAAGAAACTAGATGCCTCTTTGGAAAGTCAAACTGAAACCCCCTGGACATAATTCAAACCCTATTCCAATGGAGGAAGGGACAATTTCAAAGTCTGGCGATCAGAAGAGCATGGAACCTGGTAATGGGGTTCAACATATGGAACATATGGAAAGAAAGAAGTAGAAGGATTTTTCAAGGCAAGACATATACACCAGAGGATTTATGGAAAAGAACTCAGAATCAAATAAGAGAAACAATCCTCTTGGAAAAGTGGGACCAGGAAGACTGGAGAACTTCGGAGGAAGAGAATCATATTCTAAGAAAGCCAAATCTGGAACCTGGGATGGTTTTCCCCCATCATAAAAAAACACAGGTTTCAAAAAACCAAAGCCCGGTTGTGTTCATCCACCCCCAGGATGGTTTCATCAAACTTAACTTTGACGGAGCGTCAAAAGGAAATCCAGGACCGGCTGGATATGGCGGGATCTTCAGAGACAGCCAAGGTCAAACCAGATGGATCTATGTGGACAGAGGAGGTGTAATGAGTAACAAAGAAGTCGAATTCATGGTGGCATATCAAGGAATCAGGATCGCAATTACGAATGGATACATGAAATTAGAAATAGAAGGGGACTCAAATTTTTTTATAGAGACTATTAGAAAATTAAATCATGACAAGTCATGGGAACAGGTGGCTAGAAGCTGGAGGATGGCTGGTCTCATCCAGGACCTCGAAGAATCAATGAAACGTATTGAGTATAAGGTCATTCATCATGTAAGAAGATAAGGTAATAAACCAGCAGACTACCTGGCAAATTGGGGGTGTAACAAACCGGAAGGAAAAGTTGATACCAAATGGACACCCCAGCTGGCCGTGACAAGATGGGAAAACCTAAACTGAATAACCAAACAGGATAATAATGAAACAACTCAACCTTTACTTGGACAACACTCAGTCCCCGATCGGTGTGGAGGGATACGGTCAGATCAATGCAGTGATGGGATGTACTGGCCACCACACACCTCACCTCAAGACAATCATAAAGAGGAGTGCTGTGTCGGTAGGTAGAGAAGATCGCGTACTAAGGCAGGGAGTAAATGAAATGATGAAGAAGATAGGAGGAAGGATCGGTGGCGATCATCTGCCGCATCAGAGGTTATGTGGCGGTATCCTTTTAAGAACAAGGGCATGCACAATGACAGGTAATTCGAAGGCAGGGAAGGTGGCAAGGAGAAGAGCAGGTTGGTAGAGAGGCACGAGACTCAGAGCTAAATAGCAGCCGAGCGACATGGCAGAAGGAGGAAGGAGGGAAAAGTAGGTGAAGGAGGGAGGACGGAGGAGCACATGGGGGGAGCAGGAGAAAATAACATAGGAGGAATAAAATTCCGGAGAACAGGAATTGGAGAAAGTAAAGGGGAAATGCAGGGTGAGGGAAACCTTTGAAGTAGGTCAGAGTAGTAGGAGCAAGAACAGGGGCAGACCATCAATAAGAGGAAGCAGAAGGAGAAGCAGGGGACGAGGAAGACCGCTCCAGGCTGCCCAGCACGAAACGGAGTCTCCGGAGTGGAACCAGCAGAAGTGGGGTCATCGCTGTATGGAGCAGGTTGTGCAGGAGGTGGAGGAAGAATATGTCTAGGGGATCGACGACGATATAAGGAGGACGATAGATGCGATGGAATTCAGTGTTTTGGAAGAGCCCTCCGACCCGAAAATGGAGGAGTGGATCACCCTGCTTCCGGATCTTGGGCACACGCGAGGATGCCTGACATTATATAAGCGGGCACTCCACATGTATTGAGTGATGAAACATCTACTAGCTAGAGCAATGGAACAGGTTGCGGTTGAGATGACAGAGATAGCCCAAGGGCAGCCGGATATGAAGAAGGAGATGACCAATTTGCAGCTAATGATATGAAACCAGGATAGCAAGATAGAGGAAGTTTGCAGCTTGCTGAAGGAGCTAATCAAAGCCAAGCATGAGGGAGAACACAAGCAAGAAATCTGGGTAGATTGATAGTCTGTACTATTATTTTTTTGAAATTTTGAGTTAAGCCTTAACGAATCAGTTTGCATGGCAATTTTGTTATGCGCCGGGGACTAGATATTAAAGTAAAAATGTTAATAGGGTACTATTATGTTTCTTGATATGCTGGTTTAAAGTGGACAAGTAAACATTCTCTGACTATGTTTCTATGAGTGACCAACAAACCTAGTTTCCCTACGGGGCAGGTTGAGGTCACTAGTTTTATACAGTTTTACTTGTTGTATATAATAGAAAAGGTAACACCCCAGCTTACAAAAAAATAAAAATTATTTAGGGATTGCCATTACATCTAGAGAAATGTATTATGCTTAGGGATTGTCATTATAAAGTTTGATGTATAGCAAGTGCATTTAACAATGTAGCATGTAGAGCCTTAATATATAGTTCTCATACCATTCACTTGGCTAGACATTCTTTATCTCAGAAACTGTTAGTAGTGTTAGCAGTTAGAAAATGGGCCTAATTATTATGGAGTAATAGGAGTTAAATAGGAGAGGGGTGGTAGTTTTCCATGTTTTATAATAATAATAGTTAATATTATATTTAAAGTTATTTTGGAATATAGTTTTTAGAATTTTAATTTAATTTAAATAATTATTGGATAATAATTAGCGTCATATGAATGAATTTTGGTTTTTTAGGTATGTGGTAGTGATAAATTATAGTTTTGTGTAATAACCTATTTATAGATTAAAAATCTCAATGATAAAGAGAACACATTTTCAAGGTTAAGAATATTGTTTCCATGTATTATATGATTTTAACTTATATATTAGTTTCTTTTAATTATATATTAATAATAATAATTTAGAATAAAGTTATAATTTAGTGTTTTTTTTTTTTTTTTTGCAAAATGTTTTGATACTATTATAGATTGATGTTTATCTACATTATCAAGTCATTTAATTTATATGGTTGCTCTAGTAGTTATTAAATCTAGAAAACTTTAATAGTTTAATATAAAAAAGATGTATAATATTTTTAGAATTTAATCTAAAGTTGAGAAATCCCCTTTAAAATTAAAGGTGATATATTTAGTTTTATCATTCTTACAAAAAAAACTTTTTCCCGTGTTGACATCATAACTATGCTTGTTTATGTTTAATTATCTAATGTATAATAATGAGGTAAATAAAATGGAAGACAATAACCTTTAGTCATAATTATATTAAAAATATTATTACATTTAAATTTAAGGAGAAAGCATAATGGCATTTACATCGTCAAGCTAGAAGGTTGTCTAGAGGAAGCAGGCTGTGCTAGCACAATCAGGTTGTTTAGAGGAAGCAGGCTGTGCTAGCACGATCTTAGCTGGGATAATCATCATCCTTCTTCTCTATTTTGACGATATTGTTCTTCTCGCAAGGTGCCCATCTGATCTTGATAAGTAGCTTAGACTCAGGGATTTCTGCTCTACCATGCATATGATTGTTAACACTGACAAAACAAAATTTATGATTATCAAATCCAAGAAGGACGCTTACACTAATTTTATGTATGACAATAGTAACTTGGAGGATGTGTCTTCTTACAAGTATAGGAATTGATATTCATCACAAGCTCAATTGGAACTATAGCATTGAGAAAAGGATTAATGGGGGGTGGAAAGCTTATTTTGGTCTTGAAAATAATTCTAAAACAACAAACCTCATAATGTGGGATAGAACGAAGTTCCTCTTTGAAACTTTATTCACTCTTGTTCTATTATATGGATGTGAGGTTTGGGGTTACAACATCTCTAGAGAATCCTATAGAAATATTGAGCAAATCCAGAAGTGTTTTATAATGTATAACCTCAAAATAAAATAAAAAAACACACCCTATCCTATTATCCTTATAGAAGTTGGTCTTTCCCCTATCAAGAGCCTAGCTATGACTAGGCTTCTGTTGTACAAGCACAAACTCAATAACATAGGAGACCATAGACTTCCTAAGGTAGCCTTAAAGTCTAGCCAAAACCACCAAGGCTCAAAAGAGGTTGATATAAAGTCACCAGGACCTGGTTAAACCATTGGGAGATTGACAAGATTGTTGCATTGCAAAAAATTAATAACATTAAAAATATTGTTATTTCTAAGTTCAAAGAAAAAATGCGATGTGAGAAAGATTTAACAACTAAAACAAAATTAATATATTATGAGGTCATCAACCCCACCCTACAAGATCAAAAGTATCTCTTTGTTTTAACTAGCTCAAAGAAGAAAATTAATATAGCCAATATTAGAACAAACTCTCATAAGCTCCATAGTGAAACAGGTCGTTGGGAAATTCCTAAAACACCATGGATGGAAAGGATTTTCCATCTCTGTGAGGATATGAACATCGAGGATGAAAATCGCTTCCTCTTAGAGTGGCCCGCGTAAAACGACATTAGATCTCAGTTTCATAATCTGTGTTGCAATATCGACCTTCCTAGCCTTTTACGATGTCAAAATTATAGTGAGGTCGGGAGGCTTCTCTCTAAGCTTTTTGATCATAGGAATAAAATATTAAATCAAACTAAATAATTCATTTCTTTAGGTCAGGATAGACCAAAGTTTGGTCTTAGTGGACATTAACCGTCATCATCATCATCATCAAAAAAATTAGAGGATAAGGTAAAATGAAAATATTATAAGGATGAGATGAACAAATACACCTCAACTATGTCTGACTATCCAATGTACAAGAATGAGGTAAATAACATGGAAGACCATAACCTTTAATCATAATTATATTAAAAATAATATTACATTTAAATTTAAGGAGAAATTGTAATGTTATAAAAAAATTGGAGGATAAGGCAAAATTGAAATATTATAAGGAGAAAATAAACATTGCTAAAATAAGGACAAACTTTCATGAACTTCGGAGTGAAATAGAGTATTATAAAATGTTTTCCAAACACACACATTAAATATCGACTTCAAAATATTTGTTACAGTATCAACCTTTGTAACATTTCAACTTACCACAAATAATGCTTCTCTCAGAGATTTTCAACATAGAAATAAAGTTCTAAAAGACACCAATTTTTTTTGTTTTTTCTTAAATTTTAATGAATAAAAGTTAGTCTTAGTAGACATGAATAACCAACACCATCATTATCCATAACAAAAAAATCATATATCGATATTAATGACAAATAAAAATATTGACATTATGTAAAATATTTGAATATCTACATTATGTTATTTATTTTTGTAAAATAAATAGAAGTGAAAATAATTTATTTAAAGAATATTAATAAAAATTAAAATCTATAATAAGTAAAATATTTTATTTATTGATTTTAAACAAAATATTTTGATATTTCCCATGGGGTGTAGAATAGATTATGACAAGGTCTTTTGTTAAGGCACTCTATGGTGTAACGGTCATCAGCTCAAAATCCCATTGGAAAAAATCCAATCCAAGTGGTATCGATGGCTTAGATGCCCCTAGGTCGTGGCTACTCAGGCCACATGTTAGGCATGCCAATCGTCTCAAGACTCACAAAATCTTGAAAACAAAACAAAAAAAATTCAATATCAACTTTACATAAAATACTTTTATATTGCAATATTAACATTAAGTAAAATATTTCAATATTTACTATTAGGTCCCTATACTACTAGTGTAACCCCTTATTATTATTAGTACGACCCCCTTATTATATTATTGTGCTCATGTAGTCCCCATATTGTTATTATTGTGCCCTTACATTATTATTGTTATGTCGACTCTAATTACATTACAACCCCTTAGATTCCTATATATAGAACGGAGGTCTTGTCATTTGTATCATCCAAGAATTGTTAATTTGTATAATGTAAAGGAGGTTTCCCCCTCGAAGAGGCTAAATTCTACAGTGTTAATCTATCTTTTCTATCTTTTTGTGAGTTGGTTTCATAACATCTACTTTATGTTAAAAATATTTCTCTCATTTTTATAACATAATTAGAAGTAGATTGTCTTGAATATGCATCGCCGCGTGTATGCATCGAGCCTTGGGGTTGAATAATCTCTAGGATGCTCTAAAGTATTCGGCCAATATGCTTGTAGAAATCAGGACACCTAGGCTTTCACCTCACAAATATTACGACCTACAACCCAATCTATTACATGTATTTGTAGAGCTCATGTATGCTATCAAAATGGATCAAGCAAGTACAAACCCAATTATCTAGTCCTTTTGGGGTGCAACATTAGATCCATGCTAACACAACCTCAAAAACTCTTAAAAAACTCAGATCCACCAAAAGAAAACCCCTCTCCTTATCGACCTGGATTATATGGAGGGTTGAAATACTTGTAACAAGGGGAGGAATTTCAAATTTATTAAAACCCTAAATGGGAAGCCCTTTATTTTTTGGGTCTCAGGTTTGGATCATGTTGTGAATATCAAGAAGAATATATAGAACCAATTGGGTTTTCCAACATATATTCAATGTCTTCTCCATGAAGGGAAGTGACTTCAGGATCTATTTCAGTTGCAGGATTATAAAATTTCGAGAAATCCCACCATCGTCTGAGGTTGTGAGAGGGTGCTTTGGTGTCCAGGAATCTAAGAAATTCAGTCTTCTACAAGTATGTAGCATGAGGCAATTGTTCTAGTCCACTAGATATGCCAAAATACAATCCTGGACCTTACATTGTCAAGCAACAACAACAAGCGCCTGCCATGGAGGTAATCCTGATAGAGGTTAATCATATTTTTTTTATTCTTTAATCTAGGGTAGTGATTTTCATATTCAATGGGCTTTGGCCAAGGTCTGATGCTTTACATCAATGGTTTGTTACAACCTAGACCAACAACTATGACATATACCTGTGCTCAAAAGATTTTTTTATTGTTCAATTCAATACCCAAGAATATTTAGAGAGAGCTTTGAAAGAAGGACCCTGATCTTGGGGAAATGCAAGGCTTTTCATCACCCCTTAGTTCTTAGATTTTGATGCCACAACAATGGTGGTAAGTGCTGAGATTTTGATGCGACAACAATGGTGGTCTCAACACTACCAATATGGATGAGGCTACTAAATATTCACCTTCCTCTGGCATCGCAAGGTTCTCGAGGATATTGGAAACACTTTGGGGTCACTGAAAAATATAAACTCTGAAAGAATGGAGAAAGGATTATTTAACTTTGCTAGAATTTGTGTAGAAATAGACCGAAGTAAAGGTCTACCTGACCACATTTAGTTGAAAAATAAGACCTTCCAGTGGACCCAACCTTTGGATTATAAAAATATGACATTCGGATGTTGCTCATGTTACCAAACAGGACATTTACAGGATGCATGACTCCAAGCAAAAATCATCCAAAACGGGAAAAGGGGTAGGACCACAAAAGAAAAGGATAGTAGCCTTTCATGATAGATGATGAAGAAGGGAAAATCACAGAGAACCCATAAAACCAAGAAGAAGGAGTACTTAGGTAAATGATAGAAATGCAACCCACAAGAAGAATGATACTAATCCATGAACCAAAACAACAAAACAATGTGGCACATAAAGAGGACAGGATGGTAGGCACAAAGAGAGTTCATGTCATGGAAAGTTCTGATTAGACAAAGAACCCCCATCGAAGACATCTGTGAACAACTTCGCAATGATTCCAGTTAATTCACACTCAGTGAGATGGAAAAAGGTCCAACAAAAAAGAAAGAAAGAAAGAAAAGCTAAGTGATTACTATAACACTTAACTTGTCATGTTTTCTTTTGTAGTTTTTAAATTTTTTCCTTAAACACATAAACCTAAAAAATACTCTTATTAATTGTCAAAAACATCCACAAAATATAATGTTATTGCTTTTTTAAAAACTAAAATAAAATTACTAATTTTTTCCTTAAAAAAAATAATTACAAATTAAAAAATATAATAAAAAATTATATATATCAAAATTACAATAAATAAATATCCTAATAATAATAACAACAACAACAAGTTTAACTTCCCATTTATCCTCAACTTAACATTAACATATTATAATTTAAAAAATAATAACATTTCATATATAATATATAATTTTAATCATATTTAATAGGTTAAATGTATGTATTTAAAAATGACCATGTTTAAAATTTACAGAACACCAATCACAATCACATGTAATATAACATACATTACTCTCATTATTCTCAAAGACACAAATTACATTTAATATAATGTACATTGATAAATTCAAATTATTCTACATTGGCACAACACAAATCATATTTAATATAACATACATCAAGAAAATGTAATATTTTGAAAAAATGATTTTGATTTGATTTTTTAAAGGCATAAATAAAATCACATCACATTTAATATAACATTAATGTAATATTTAAACAAAAAATATTAATTTTAAAGATTTCTGTTGGAAAATTTTGTGGTTTATTTTCTAATCTAATTTGTCTAGAATTGATTAGGGATTATTTGAAATCAAAAGTTTAACAGGTGAATTGTACTTTGTTTTACTATGGATTTGGATTAAAGCATACTTAAACTGGATAGATTATGAATGTGAATGTGAATATTTAAAATTAATTGCAAAGGTATTTTTCTTTTCAAAAAGGGTTAGGTACAAAGTTATAGGTAAGGTAATGTAAAAGTGGATTTCATATTCAAATACAATTGAAGACAATCATGGGTTGGACCACTTGTGTGCCCAACCTCTCTCCCTTGAGACAAAATTTCTTAGAAGGAAAAAATGAAGTCAATAGGGTATGAGAGACTTGAGGTACAAAATTTCTCAGAAGCAAAAAATGAAGTCAATAGGGTATGAGAGACTTTAGGTAACCTGAGAGGAAAAAGAGACTGCTATATCATTGAACCTCGAACATGACGTTGTAGAGTGAGGTGTGACGCTGCCAGATGCAAAAGTTCTTAAACTGGTTGGCCAATGGAGCTTTGTCTAAGTGCCCTTGACTAAATCTGGTTGGGACCATGTGATCTTGGGGAAAACCTATTAATATTTTAAATTTGAGATTGTGCTGAATATGAAATTGGCTCGGGGGGAGTACCAATGGTGTTACTGGTTCTCATAAGTTGGGAGGAACATTCCTTTCCCTTGGATTTTGTGGTTGAATAAAGAGGTAACATATAAGTATTAAGGAAAACCTATATTGTTTATCGGTTCTTGAATTGTTTGAGAAGAAGAGTTATATTTGTCACATGAAATTAATATTGTGATATATGATTGAGACTATTAATGTGTTGAATCGAAGAAACTATGAATTACATAGGAAGGTAAAGATACGACAGTAAATTTGAACAGGACTCTCAAGGAATAATATTCATTATGGTACAAGAAAAGATTAACATAACTAAGGCGACTTGGGTTAGTCCTTTGGCCGATTCAAGTTACCAACAACTCGGGGACAGTATCGTAGACTTCCAAAATGCAGAAAATTAATAACATAAGAAAGGAGCATTAATTATAAACATTATAACCAACTTCATGAACATTAAATACCAACTAAACAAGAAGAGACAAATCAAAGAGTTACATAATAAAGAACAAGTATCCTTAAATACTCTATGTAAAGAATTAACCAAAGAGTTATAATTTCTTAATTTGAAAAAAAGGAGAATCCAAAGAAATTCATACGGTCTTAATTCCTTCATTTAGACAATCAAATGTACAATATAACTTTATGATATATTTTTCACGGCATCGCTCATCACACTCCAAATATAAATCATTAGAGAAATTTTGAGGTCAAAAATGGGCCTCCAAACAAAAATTTACAACAAAAATAAACTTTATAAGAACCAATAGGATCCAATATGATGATGTAAACCATGGGGATTATTTACCATTTATTGAGTAAAAATATACAAATATTAAAAAATTAAAAAATTAAAAAAACTACTTTCTCAACTTATCTCCCAATGATTTTACTCAAATTTTGTGTGGGAACACTTAATGTATGCAAAATTTAATTTTGCATCCAGGTAGTACCCATGTTGCATACTTTTGTTGGACCCCACTACACGAAAAATGTGAAATACATTAAAAAAATGTGATTGTAATCACGTTTTTTGATGTATTTCACATTTTTCATGTAGTAGGATCCATCAAAAGTATGCAACATGTGTACTCCTTGGATGAAAAATTAAATTACGCATCCAAAAAGTGTTCCCCACTCGAAGTTTGAGCAAAATCATAGGGAGATAAATTGATAATATGAGTTGAAAAAGTAGTTTTTTCTCTTTTCCCTCCAAAACTTGATGAGAGTTAATCTAATATTATTTTATTATTTCAACTATTATTTTATAATATTCCTTAGGAGGCCTATTTTAGCCCTCAAAATTTCCCCAATTTATATATATTATAAATGAAGAAATTTCTAGTCTGCACAAAGGCCAAACTTGTGTCAAGCATACAACATGACTATTAACTAGAAATAATAGTACCATAAGTTCATAATCTGTCGCACCAAATTATGCATATAACTAGTTCATGAAATCCGTAAAAGAGATGCAAGTATTGCATAAATCAATGAGCCCCCCCCCCCCCCCCCCCCCTCCCAACAAAATAAAAAGAAGGGAATAAATTGATGTTTTCTTCATAGTCACACTCAGAATATGAGATTAATTAAAAGCAGTAGTTGACCAAGTCCATGAAATACAACTCAGGGCACTGTCATGTCTCTAGTCCCTATCTAAACTAAATATTTCATACTATATAAATTCTTAAGAGTTTATATCCCAGTAAGAAGCCTTTCAATATTTTCTAAATAATCAACTACAGAAAACCCTAACCAATAATGTAACCACACCCAGATTAGAGACAAAATAACAAACTGTCACTAATGGGTGTGGAGAAGTAATGTGTAAGAGATAGATGAAATGTAATGAGTTTAGAACATTGTACCTGCAAAAGAAAATAAACCCACATATGAGAATTAACATAGGCATGCCATTATGAGAAAGGAGTAGAAAACCCTAACAAGAAGAATCACTGTCAAATTAACCGAGCTACGATATGAGACTAGAATAAAAAATGAAAACAGGGAGGATGGACTTACCGAAAAAATGGACCTATTTTTCACTCCCATCAACATAATTGTATAAACCCTAACCATGTCCTATGAGATTACAAAGACATAAATAAGAGTTATAAATTTTATAGAAATGAATTATGAGTGCATACAATGAAAGGGAAAGGCTATCAGAAGTGTATGTGACGAAAAAGGTAGAAACCCTGATAAATTACATGTTGGACCTCACATTTGAGAAATTTTGAGGTCTAAAATGAGCCTCAAAGTAAAAATGTACAACCAAAATAAAATTTATAAGAACTAATAAGATTGCTAATGGTGATGTTACCCATGGGGGATTATTCACCATTTTTGGAGTAAAATAATAAAAATATAAAAAACAAAAACTATTTTTTCAACTCATATTTTCAACTTATCTCCTTATGGTTTTACTCATATTTCAAGTGGGATCACTCATTAGATGCGTAATTTAATTCCTTATCCAATGAGTACCAATATTTCATACTTGTGATGGTCTCTACTACATGACAAATGAGACATACATGAAGAACGTGATTGTAATCACATTTTTCATGCATTTCTTATTTTTGTGTAGAAGGTTTCATAAAAATATGCAACATGGGTACTTCTTGGATGAGGAATTAAAATTGTCATCCAACGAGTGCCCCTGCTTGAAATTTTAGTAAAACAATAGGGAGATAAGTTGAAAATACGAGCTAAAAAAATAGTGTTTCATTTTTTCCCTTTAAAATTTGATGATGTAACTTAATATTATTTTATTATTTCTACTATTATTTTGTAGGAGGGTCATTTTAGACCTCAAAATTTATCTAATGGTGAGACAATTAGATGACCCTAGAATTAGTAATCCCTCAACTTCCAGAGAGTGCATCCTTCCTAGGAATTAAGCATATTAACACAAAGAGGGAAGAAATAGTCGCAAGATCAATGAGAACTTAGCTGAAGTGCAGAGTGGAAACCTGGAAAGTGAGGAAGACATAATGAACCGTGAACAATGTTGGGGAATTGGGTAGTTACCTCTAAGACTTCCTCAAACATTCTCCACCACATATTCAAAATCTTGATGTTAGGAGTCATAGATCTGTGTCGAATCCCAAGATCCAGACTCGCTACTTGGCAAGTGAACGATGGGTTCTAGATAATTAATAAGTGGTACATATGTTCATTGTCTTGATAAATTTGAGTAAGGATGCATATTTATTTTAATCAAGACACAAATCCGAAAATGTTCCATCCGTGGATAACAAACCTCAAACACTATAAAGCTAACCAATGCACAACCTACCTCTGGTCATAAACTTAAATGTTGATGGTAGTTGTATAGTGGGTAGAACCTTTGTCCTACCTTAATTGCTTAGACAATCAGAAAGAATTAATTTTATGGTAATGAAACTTAATATATTCAAATATATATGTATAATTCCTTATCATCATAATATGATAGATTTACCAATTGAAATTAAAAAAATGTTACGAGGGTATGTTATAGGTGGTGTCAGAGCTCAGGTTGCTACATTCTAGCTTGATTGGGCAGAATGATGAATAAGTTGTGTTGTATGATTCGAAGAGGAATAAAGGGAGTGTGGAAGAAATATGAGGAGAGGAAGCGATGGAACCTTTACACCACCAACAATGCCTCTTGTAGGATTCGGTTCAACACCTTTTGTGGGGCTTAACACAGAACTGTGGGTTCAACTAGAAAATGAGTCTCGGAATACCAATTTTGTGTTGATGGAGATAGTACAACAATTAAAGGATAAAATGGAAAACTTAAGAGTATATAATGAACATTTAATGCACGAATAAGAAAGGATCATGAAAAGCATGGAAGACATAGAAAATCACAAAAACTCCAATCCAAGTATTGAAAATGGAAATGGGTATGATTCCTATCAGAGAAGGGAATTTAGTATACTTGAGGGAAGTCAAACAAAGGAAATAGAGGATGATCAAGAAACACATGAAAGAGAGTTTGGAAATTCTTCCAGGCATAAGATGCATAAAGGAGCTAAGAGAAGGAAGGTAGAGTTATAGGAGGAACTAAAAACAATAGAACCTCCAAGATATGATGGAAAAGTTGAAGAGGAAATAGAATCATGGTTAGTTAATATGAATAATTACTTCCATATTTATGATTACGATGAAAATTTGAATGCATGGTTAGCAATATATCAGCTACAGGGAAATGAAGCCCTGTGGTCAGATGAAGTGAAGGAGGTGCATGGAATTGATGAACAATTAGTTACCTGGGAAACTTTCCAAAAACATTTCAAGGGAAAAATATATATGAATGAATGACTATATCATGATAAAGTGAAATAATTCCATGATCTCTGGTTAGGCCAACAAGCCATGGATGAATATGTGGAAAAGTTCACCTTGTTACTACAATATGTACCTTATATATGTGAAGAAAAAGATAAGGTACACATATGCATTAGTAGCCTTCTAGCTCATATGAAGGAATGCTTATAATTTTATAATCCTAAAAATATGGACAACGTTGTAAGAAAAGATCAGAATTGTTATCAAAAAATGTAGAAGAATGATAACGGTAAAACCTAGGCAACTAAGAAAGGAGAGAAAAATGTGCAAAGTATTAAAAATAATAGAACTGTTACTTTCAAGAATTCTTATAAAGCCCAGCAAGGGGAACTTGTGGAGAAGGATGAACAGAAACCTCGACCACATAATGAATCGAAATCTACAGAAAAACCAACGAGACTCGAAGGCGCTCAGCTATAAAAACCATCCCTACAATGCTAGGGTTGTAGAGGACCACATTATGTCAAGAACTGTCCCTATCATGGAATATTTGGGAAGGTAATCAACATACAGGAAGCTTCAACAATGGAAAAAGTGGTGAAAAACATACCTAAAATCAATGTTGCATTGGAGGATCATCAAGCAGAATATCAACCCAACATGATTCAATTTTAAGGTAAGCTCTTTAAGAATATTGTTTCTATTTTTATAGACCCTAGGGCTTGTTTAGGTTATGCAAGTCCTAAGGTGGTATAACTATGTGAGTTACAAGTTCATAAATTTAAAATCCCATGGCTCGTTCAGTTAACCATAAGGGAGAAAAGAAGAGTGGTGGCTAAAGTGTAGAACTGTTTAATTGAGTTAGTGGATCAACCTGTAAACGAAAATTTGAATGTTTTACCCCTGGGATCTTACGATGCCTTAATTGGTATGGACTGGATGGAAGCTCACTGGTCTCTTGTAGACTATAAAGAAAATAATATTATTTTCTTGAATGACACTAGGTCTAGATGTGAGGTCCAAGGTACTAAGAGGCCCTTGTAGTTAAGACTGATCACCACCTCCCAATTAGGAAAGTATATTCACAAAGGCTTCTAAATTTAGTAGTGTAGGTGGGATATGCTAATTATAAGAAATAAAACAACAAAATTAAAGAACCTACCAATAGAACAAGATTTTGTAGATGTTCTTTCTGAGGGGAGACCTAGATTACAACCTAAATGAGATATAGGCTTTACTATTGAACTAATTCCCAGTGTCCAAGGCACCTTACAAGATGAATACACGAGACTTAACCAAATTAAAAATTCAACTACAAGAATTACTAGACAAAAATTACATACACCACATTGTGTCAACATGGGGAGCCCCTGTCCCTTTTTTTAAGAAGAAGGGCGACATTTTGAGACTATGCATCGATTACCGATATTTGAATAAATTGACAGTCAAAAATAAATACTCACTGCCAAGAATTGACAACCTATTTGACCAAGTTAAGAGCACTAAGGTATTTTAAAACATTTATTTGTAGTTTGAGTACCATCAGATAAGGATAAGGGATGCGGATATTTACAAAACCACGTCCAGAAGTCGTTATGGGCATTATGAATTTGGGGTTTTACCTTTTGGGATTATGAACACCCTAACCACCTTCATCAGTCTTATGAATAGTATATTTCATCCTTACCTTGGAAAATTTGTGTTGATCTTTAGTGATAATATTATGATCTATTCTAAGAATATGGAGGAACACAAGAATCATTTATAGATAGTATTGAAAACTTTGTGATAGTATCAACTGTATGTCAAATACAATAAATGTGAATTAGACAAGGATCAGATACAATATTTGGAGGATAAACCAACTTACAAGTTCCATTATTTATTGTGTTTTTTTCCCAATGGAGGATCAACCAACTTACAAGTGCCATTCTTTATCAAGGCATCATACTCTTTTTGTGTCACTTCTTTCAATTCATCATGAGAAGTGACTTCTTTGAAGGAAGTTGTTTCAAAATCTGAAGAAAAATTTAGTTCACAAATTTCATAAGAAACATCCATATCAACAAGTGAATCAGAAACATCTACATCATCTCCATTTTTTATAGAAGATCTCCTTGTTCCTGGCTTTCCAACCTCATCAAGAGGAACACTGTCAAGTGTCTTTGTCATCCATTTTGGAAGACCTTTTTGAGATGGCCTAGGCTTCTCAGTTGACTGAGTTAGGGTTGAATCAGGATTGAGTCTCCCAATTATGTCAATCACATCACTCAAAGTGTTATTAGTGGCTAGAGATTCATGTGGGGGAGAGAGTGCTTCAAAATAATATTCCAAATATTGATCCAGTATAGGAACCCCCCCTTCAAGATGTGGAATATCATAATCAAATTCTTGAAAATACTTTGCATGTCCAAATCTATCCAAGCGACCAAGTTGATACTCAACAACATTGTTAGCCTTGGAAGATTCAAGAAAGATTACATCTCTATATACTACAAAATTATTACTAACTTCATCATAAATACGGTATTCTTTAGAGATATTTGAATACCCCAAGAAGATACACTTATGACTCCTTACATCAAGTTTTTGTCTTTGTTCCTTAGGTATCAAGGCATAATAGGTGGAACCAAGGACCCTGAGATTCTTTACCGAAGGAATGTGGCGATACCACATTTCATAGGGAATCTTGTTTCTAATATCATTAGATGGACTCATATTCTTTACATACAGAATAGATAGAACTACATCAATCCAAAAAATCAATTTTACATTCTTGAAAAACATCATGGAACATACCATATTTAAGATTTCCATTTTCATTCTTTCAGTGACTACGTTCTATTTGGGATTATAAGGCACAATTGTTTGATGTTTGATCCCATGCTTGTGAAGATATTTTTCAAATTCATTTGAAGTGTATTATTTTCCATTATCAATGCGAATAGAGCCAACATGATATTGTGCATCATTTTCAATCCATGCATGAAATTTCTTGAATGTTTGAAATGCATCAGATTTGTTCTTCATTAAATAAACCCAACACATTATGGTGTAGCCATAAATAAATGTCATCATATATTTATTTCCATTTGTAGAAGGAATAGGAATTGGGCCACATAAGTCTAAATGAAAAGTTCAAATTTTCTATGTGTTCTGGAATGTGAATAATGAAAAGATTGTTTGTTGCACTTTCCTAAAATACAAGCATCACATTGCTTAAGTTTATTAGGAATTGTAGGCAAACCAGTAACACCACTTTTCTTCAACATACGAAGGTTTTCATAATTCAAGTGTCCAAATAGAGCATGCCCTAAAATACTTGATGTAATGTATCTTCATCATAATGGGAACTGTATGAGAAGTTCTATGCATGAGCAGAGGTGCCTTGCATCTTTAGAAGTCTTTCTTCTTCTATCCCTGTCATGAAAGGTGAGTGATATGATGCTTTTCTAACCTCAATGTTTCCATCAAACATATGAATGGAGTGTCCTTGCTATCGGATGTCGACCAAAGACAACAAGTTTCTCCTTAACTCTAGGAGATATAGAACATCATGTAGAAGAAAGTCTAGAAGACCAGGCAGTTTGAGCCTGATTGTGCCAAGCCATGATGGGTTGAGTTTTAACTTGTCTACAAATTATACTCCTCCATCAACATCTTTAGTAAATTCTTCAAAAAAATCTCTTATGAAATTCATGTTTCAAGTTTCCCGTGAATCAAGCAACCAATCATTTTTCTAAGAATCAAGTGGAGCATTAAATAAGTCTTTAGTTACTCTAGTATTGTAATGTGCCACAACATAATGAGCAAATTTGGCTGCTTTCCCTTTCCCTTTGTCATTGGTTTTACCTTTGGCTTCACTTCTTTCCTACTCAATTTTTTCCCAAGGAAACTTACATGTGGATGCATCATGTCCATCTCTATTGCATCGTATCCAATGAAAATCATACTTTTCTCCTTGGGACTTTCTAACCCCCTGCCTCTAAAATTCCTTCTTCCTTTTCCTCTTTTGCCACCTCTTCCTCTAGAGGAATATTGTGCATCATTATTCTCTTTATGTGAAAGACACACAACTTCTTCAGAATACTAAGGAGTTGTATTCTTCCCAAAATCCTTCTCTCTTTCTTAGCAAACTTCTTCTCAAGTGAGTCAAAGGTAATCTCC
The DNA here is from genome assembly GCA_000404065.3 of Pinus taeda. Classification (NCBI taxonomy): domain Eukaryota; kingdom Viridiplantae; phylum Streptophyta; class Pinopsida; order Pinales; family Pinaceae; genus Pinus; species Pinus taeda. The sequence continues at coordinate 56,961 of APFE031127958.1, read as the reverse complement.
TTGAGGTTTCCACTCACTTGCAATGACTCAAGATAATTTGAATAAGTGGGATATAGTTCCTTGACATAATCTATAAGGGGAATGTATATTTGAACACTAGTGGTTTTGATATCATACATAATATATCATACTTCTTATGCTAATGAAAGAGGGCCACCATTTTTTAATTCAAGGCTGAACAATTTAATCTTCAATTGGACAAATTCAAGTTTAGAGTGTGAGTCATACAATTCCTTCAACTTCTGTAAGGCTTCAAAATAATTTGAAAATGGTGAAATATGGTGACTCACTTTTTCATTTAAAGATGTAGCAATCAAGGCATAGGCATTTCTATTCTTATTTTCCCAAATGGATATCTCCTTACCTGAGGTGGGATTTGCAGGTTCATTATCTCCTTCTCCTTCACAAACTCCTTTCCACAACTCATTGAAAATGAGAGTGTCTTTTATCTTCCATGCCCATTCATGACAATTCTCTTTTCCAGAGAGAACTACTCCAACAATTGATATCAATGAATGCATTCAAAATATGTGTACTGTGTAAAATGTAC
>APFE031127958.1:0-56391 GCA_000404065.3 Pinus taeda | reverse complement strand
CAAAACAAAGGTATTTGATATATTAAAACAAAGGTATTATGTGGGGAAAGTGGTGAAATGGGAAAGGCATATATGGGGGAGGAGTTATTAACATGGACAACGTGTTATATGGAAGCTAGACAATGTAACTATTATAACTGTTTGGTGGGTTTGGTATGTCAATTCACAATGTAACCGAGCCATGATGGAGGAGTCAGTATGGGAGCGAGGCAGTATGACTGCTCATAATCATTCAACGTTAATTGTGATATGTGGAATGGATATATCATATGATGGGTAGTGTTATATTATATAATGGACAATGTTAAACACCGTTCAACGTTCAACGTAACATGCTGAGAATATACCATTCAACGAATGGTAGTATACCAACAACAACGGAGAGGAGTGTTTTGAGTAGTATTTATTGTAACTGTGGTTTGGAGGTGATATGACAACATTAACACATTGTTATGAAAACGTTATATATTATAACAAGACTGCATAACTTGACAGGAGGTGCAATTAATATATGCAAGTTTGAGACGTAACAATCACGCCACAATGTAATAAATACCACCATGCTTCCACTGTTTGGGATATCATTCAACACAAGGAGGCAACAATGTTATATGTAACCAGGAGCGTGGAGGAGATATAACCAATGGAAATCCTAACACCATATGGGGGAGTATTATATATACCATGGGCCAAGATATATGTGAGTGGTGAGATATTATAGGGCGTCAAATGCTACAACAAGCTGACATGGAAACATAAAGAGATCACAATGGTATATGTAGTGGTGTGATGTCCACCACTAATACATTCACCATACACTGATTTCAATACATAAACTACTCTTCAAATGGACTATAACACAACAGACAGTCTAAAAAGAAGCGTTGGCATACCATTCACCACATTCACAATGCCTTCTCACCACAACACAACACTTTCAAGTAGCAAACCTCATGCGTTCAACATCTCCAGGAAGAAAACTCTAAATGGGGGCAAAAAACTAGTAGAATACAGGAGTTACAAGTCTAAAATGAGACCTGTGTTCTAATACCATGTCAAATTAGGAGTTAACTCCTCAAATGAAATTGTGCTTTTCCATTAAGGCTGATCATACATATATACATTGAGGGAGAGACTCTCGGGCTTCATCTCCTAGTGCCTCTTCGTGTTCCTATTCTCCTTATTTTCTATTTACACTATTTTACATATATTCACTCAATCCCAATGATTAGGTGCTAACAATTATTATTTGAACCTAAAAGTCTTGATGAAGTTAGTATGAAGCATGTACATCTTGAATGAAGGTGGTAATCATGACTAAGATGACCTCCCAAAGAGGACAGGAGAAACTAAGAGAAAGGAAGAAAATCCCTTTTGTAATCTTTGTGAGAAAGAAGGGAGCGATGAGGAGAATTGTTGGAAATTGCATCAAGAATTGAGGCCAAAGAGGAATGGTAGAAAAGAGAAGAATAAGGAAGTCACTATCATGCAACAAGACCAAGAATATGGATCATAGGATGAGGATAATATCACAACTACATGATTTGTAGGTCTTTGACCAATTGACCCAGGATCTTACTCGGGTGATGAGATGAATATTGCAACTCTTGGGATTACAAAAGATGAACCTATTATCTTGGGTACAAATTCAGGCGATGAGAGAAAGATTGTAGTAGATGTTTTGCTAGAGATGAGAAGGGCACAAAAGACTGCATGGCTTCAAGAACTTGAGGAGATCAACTAGAGCATTTAAGAAAATAATTTTGAACTAAGGAGACTCCTATCAAAAGTAGAGGAGGAGAAACAAAGGTTAGAACATCATTTACAAGCCAAGGAGGATGCCTTGGAAAGTTTGTAGTATAACAAGCCTGATGTAAAAAGTGATTCTTCAATTTCATGTTCTCTTTATGATGATGATTTCGTTTCTTTTGAGAAACATACTATAGGAATTGGTTCAAAGTTGATGAAGAAAATGGGGTATCAAGGAAAGGGCCTTGACATTAATGGCCAAGGCATTGTCAACCAGGCCATCAAAGTGGAGGAATTTCCTTGTTATAAAATGGTTGGTTATGTTACAAAAGAGGTTGGAGAATGTTCCAAGACAACTAGTGACCAATCAACAATGGAAGGTGGGAGCACACATGACAACATTCTATTGATAGTGAGGAGTCCACAGGAATATCTCCACATCAAGGATGCATTAGGAACAAGAGTTCAAAGAAGGTTCAGATAGTTTCGAGGAGGAAGAATCATTGCAGCCACTACAACAAGGATGGACATTAGGGTGCCACAACTTGGGCACTCCATGACGAGAAAGAGCTTGTGAATGAAAAATAGCTAGTCAATGAAGGAAGCCAGCTATAAGAAGAGAACCCATTCACCTGGTTGGGTAGAAAATGTGTAGTATTTTTAAGTGGTTGAACATGGCCACATTTTGTAAATCACATGTTAGGAAATAATTATAAAAGTGATGAAGTGTGCTCCATCACTTATGAATGCAACATGATGATGTCTTTTTCATTTTTGTTGATAACTTGGGTATGGTTTTTGTTATGATTTTGATGTAAACTTAACCAATGATAGTGTGCTATAAACTCTTGGAAATTATGGGGTTTGTTTGGGTCTTGATTGGTCTTGTGAAAGGAAATGTATTTTGCAAATATGTACTATAGGTTTGCAGAGAGCATATGTGTCACTTCATCACTTATGGCTCTGAAGAAAAAAGGTGAAGGAGAAGTATGTGTGGCCTGTTAGGACACTTTTTGTGTAGATAGGGGAGTACATCAAGTTTCAGATGATGTCTATACTTTTGGAGGACAAAAAGCTCCTTAGTGGGGAGGAATGATATAGGTGGCTCCAAGATCAAAGGTGGCTTTGGAAAAAATAAAAGTCCTTGGATTGCAATAAAACTAGGGTCAAATCGAAGAGCTCATCGCAAGATTTTTAATGGCACAAACGACACCTCAATACAAGTTCTTATGTGAAATTTTTGTCGAGTAAAAGTTCTGGTAAAATTGGCCCCATTGGCTAAATTTACCAGAGCACCAATTAAATTTGGAGGCTCGCCAAATCTAGCAGAACCACCAAATTTGGCAGCTACTACTGAGGAAACAGGTTGGAACTTCATGACAATTGCTTCCGACAGTTAGAAGGGGTGAAATTGCCACCTACTTAATTTTTCCGATGACCCTAAAATTCCACCAATGGATTTTTGAATGGTTTGTTTAAATTAAGAAAGATATATATATATATATATATATATATATATATATATATATATATATATATATATATTATATATATATATATATTTCAAAAAAGGTTGGTGGACAGCTAAACCTCTCCAACCCCAACCTCCATATATCATAGGTCAACATATATGGAGGTGGGCCACCATTGGTGGACTTGCCAAATAAATCAAATGATACACATTAGATAGGGTAGGCAGGACTTGAGCTTGCGCTGGCCAGGGACAACCTGACAACTAGTGGCCCCAAACATAGTGGTCAATACAAACCGCTAACAAACCCCCAAAAAAATACCAATGCGCCAAATTGACGTTAGAACAAGGTGTTATTCTAGGGAGGCCATAGGGTTGGAACTTGGGCCTGCCCAGACCCAATTTGGGTGCCCTCCAACGACGCAACGGGCCTAACTTGGAATGTTCGCTTAATTTTTTTATTTAAACTCAAGTTTTTCCATTCGCACAATAGCATAGAAGAACCCAGAGAGGAGAGAAAAATTGATGCGGTGGGCACATTTTTTGAGGTAGAATATTTCATAGAATATTCTAGGAGAATATTCTAGATTCTACAGGAATATCTTCCAGCAAAATCTTGAGGAATCTAAAATATTCCCTAGGGGCAAAATTTCGATAGTAGCATAACCATATTAATTTTATAGTCATTTTTCTCATTTTTTCACAAGAAGCCCAATGGTGAGGCCATATTTTCATTTAGGCAACCGAATTTAAATAAACGCATGGGAATGAATATTTGAGATTCCCAGGGGGTTCATAGTTTCATCAAAGCAAAAGGGATTGTTTTTATAATACTTTTTCATCATTTTTCACCATGAATTCAACGGTGTATTCCATTTCTTAAGAAAAGTTGTGCATTTTTAGACCACCTCTGGAAGAGGAGGTATAAGGTGTCTTTTGCAAATGTACACAATTTGATTTTTGTTGAAGATTAATGAAAGAGGCCCCCCCACATTGAGGAGGGCACAGAGACATAACCCACACTGGGTGAAGTCCATTCTTAAATTTGTTGTGTCTTCATTTGGTTTCTTTTGAATTCTACTTCTTTTATGTGTAAGCATCATATGGTTATATGTTCTTTTAAATTCAATTTTGTATGCATCATTGAAGTGAAAATATATGGATCACAAACCCTCCAAGACCCAAGTCAACCCCCAACAAGATTTGCTTCAGAGAAATTTCCAAAACTTGATACTACAACCCAACTAATGCAACTTCAACCCTAGCAACAAAATTTCAACCCTGCAATTTTGACCCCCAACAATTTCCCATAATTTCATCCTTTTGTAGCCAAAAGAGATAGAGAGAAATAGAGCCCAGAGAGATAGAGAGAGATATGATCCTTGAAAAAATTTACTCCTACTCTTCTTCATCCTCCATCTACTATTTTTCTCCTTCTCTATTGCAGATCAAACTAGCTTGAGTTGTGTGTCCAAATGAGGTCTAACTCCCTCCTATTTATAGCCTTTTTTTGGGTTGAGTAGCCTTCCCTTAGTCTGACTTTTCCTTTCTCTTTGGCCGACTTGGTCTTGTGATTATCCATGGGTTTTACAAGAAAAAATAAATATTGTTCTCCATTACAATGAATTTGATGTTTCTGCGAAAACACCCTCAAAAATTTTACCAATACTTGTATTTTCGAGCCTATTGTGGATCTTGTGATCAGTCGTTCCATAGTCACTTATTGGTCGGATGATTCTTTGTTAATTCTTCAAGCTTGATTTTGCATCGTAAGTGTCAAAGTCACCTACTCACACATGCTCAGTCCATAATGCATTCATGAAATAATTCCTTCATGCAAGCTTGAAGAGGCATGGCACAATCCCCTAAGACAATGTGTGCAATGTTAAACCCATTTCAGCATTCAGTGCACACGTCATTGGCAATTCCTCCCTTTGTATATGATCATACTTCTTTTTCAGTGAGTTTCTTCAATTGTCACCTTTTGCACAATTTTATCTTCACAAGTATCATTTTCGTGCTTACAACTATTGTTTTTGCTTGTTTTCAATTTAATTAGTGTCATCTTCCCATTATCTTCACTCTAGCATGTGTTTCTTTCACTATCGTTCCCATATCGCAAGTGTCGTTTCAATTTTCTTTTCATATAGTAAATGCCATCTTTTGGCATGTGGAGTGTCACACAAAGAATGAAATCTAGTTTCTGTATGTTTTAAGGGGTATTCTTTACGTTAATGATTTGTACTCACCATGTAAACATGTATCACACTCATTTCCAAATTTTTAAGAATTGTCACGCAAGTGTTGTGACAATTGTCGCAAAGTGTATCTTTGGCGTAAGACTTGTCGTTGCAAAGTTGTCACACTAAGGGAAGTTTTTTGTTTATGTGTTCTCAATTATATATGTTGTTTAGTCAAGTGTTGTAAGTGTGTGATCACAGTTAAGTCTTATCACTGCTCACATCAGCTTGATTGATCCCACACTTAGCTAAATTGTGAAAAACTTTCGACCAAGAAAGTTAGTCTCATCTGACCCTCTTGAACTATGAATTGTGTAGTCTCGGCCCTCAAGATGCAACCCTCCCTCTTGACATGTCGTAATGCGCAATTCTTGCCTCCCAGAACTGCATACTGTGCAGTATCAATGCTCAATCTCTGACCTTGACCTCCAAAATTGAGAAATCATGCCCTTCATCCGTGCCTAAACTATCCAGTATGTAGTCTCAGTCCTCTAATCTCACGAATGATCTCCTCAACTACGCAATTGTGCAATAACCTAGCCTCCCTGCCTCCTGGAACTATGCAATGTGAAAAATTAAGGCTCAAGCCTCCATCCTGAGTCCTATTGTCCCTCAACTATGCAGTTCTTCTGTTGAGGCCTCTAGAACTATGCATTGCACTGTCTCAAGACTCAAGCCTCCAGATTGAGTCCTTGAGTCACTCAATTTCACAATTCCTTGGCCTCTATCCTCCCATAACAGCAGAGTGAGCATCTTAAATCCTCAAGCCCTAGCCTTTAACTCTCAAGCCCCTCAACTCCATAATGTCTTGAACCTAGTCATCCTAAAATACACATTGCATAGTCTCAAGCCTCACTTCCAGACCTTGGCCTCTGGAACTGCACAATCCCTTAGCCATTCACTCAATCAATCACCAGTTTCAGTCCTAAAAGGTAAGTTCATGAAACATGTTAGGTTAGGGTATTTTCAAACTAATGTTGGCTTCTCATGAATGGTTTTTAGTTATAGTTACTCTATATTATCATGACAGGATGATGAGGGAGGAAAAGGAGAAGGGGACTATTCTAGAATACACATATGGAGTCAAAGAGATAAGATTATCATCAGGCGAGAAGACAAAGGAAAACTGTATTACAATAGAAGATTAAATATGAGGACCGCATGAAAACTTCATTTGATTCACAACCCTTTGGAGGATGGATATGAAGAACAAATCATATCTCTCATGGAGATGAATCATTGCACATATATTATTGAAGACAAAGGAGCAACAAGAATGGCTTGACATTTCCATGTCATTAAGAGGTTCTTGTCAGTAGTGTCATGCCATGTCATGTCATGAGTCATCATGTGCCACATCATTCTTGTGGATTATGTAATTTATTGTTCAAAAATGTATTTTAAAGTGGAATTCCAATGGACATGTACAAAAGATGAAGAGTCTAGTAAGGTTGAAAGTCATAGCAAGTCAAACAGTCATAGTCAAAGAGCCACAAGGGAGGTGAAGCATCACCCCATTATTTATATATAGACCCTCATTGTATGAGATAAGGAATTTTCATCTTGGCTTCTCCCATAAGGCATCAGAGAAATAGAGTTAGTACTTTTGGGGAGAAATTTGTGGCTCCAATGCTCCACTATTGGCACTAGTGATGCTCGTTGTATTCATGTATCTTGAGACTCTAACTTAATACTTGAAGCCTAATGGCTGACATGTTTTCATGCATGGATTGTGTATAATTGTAATATTTTTATGTTAATATTCATAATTCATGTTTTCTTTCACCTAAACTAAAGTAGTTGAACTATTTTGGTAGTTTTAGTGCTTATCTTGTTGAAAATGTGTTCTAATGGTTATAACAATTATCACATCTATGTCGAATATTATGCTTGATGTTAGGAGATTCTCATTTTCTTGTGTGCACTTCTACTAGTGTGTCGCTATTACCTCTCTTTTAGAGGCTCATCCCCCCCCCCCCCGCCCGCTATAGAAGAACCTTGATACACCTGCAACCGACCATTCGCTAGGAAAACTTACTTGCTTTCCTCAAAGTTACATACATGCTTCTGTCTCTCTTGATGATAGCTAAAGCCAAGGCAAATATATAATAATATATGGAAACTGGGCTGATATTCTGGATGGGGCTACTATTCCAAAAGATGTGAGGTCTAATTGGGACTTCACATCGGGCAGGTCCCCTTGGTTCACAGATTTCCAGCACCAGCAACAAATGACACTAGAAGGAGGACCAAATGATAGGTTATGCTCATTGAGTCTACTTTGAATCTCTTATTCAAAATGGATCTCCCCCAAATCATAATAAAGAGATGTTTTATGAAGAGCTTAATCATACCATCCCTGCAAAATTTTTCCATAACCTGTCCCAATTAATTTTGATGGCGAGGGTGAATTAAATCTTCATGAACATTTATTTCAAGTTGTTCGTTTTTTCCTTTCTAATGGAATACATTGCAAAAATTTCATGGCTAGATTAATCACCCTCATATTTGAAGGTCACGCTAATGGATGGCGTCATACGTTACCCGCTTATTCTATCCATTCTTTTGACCAACTTGCAAAGGAGCTTCATAAAGCATTTCTTATGTATGATTATCAGAATGTTTTTAAAATAATTAACTAGCTAAGAATGAAGCCTAATGAATCAATTAATTATTTTTCCAATCGATTCCTTCACCTTTGTTATGCATTTCTAGGAGAAGACATGGATTGGAATATCTTTAAACAACATTTCTTTCATTTGGTTCAATATGTCTGCACGGTGAATCCGAACCCCCTAATGTTATTAGCTTTGTGACTCTTGTAAACCATGAGACACCTAAAATTTTAGAGGAGGAAACTACTACTCATTTTGTTCCTTGTCCTCCTCCTTTTCCATTCCCGATGTGGGTGCCTCCAAACGATGATAATAAATTTGGTAATTCCACAAATCAAATTCCGAATCCACATCTTCATCCTCCTTTCACTTCTCATGATTCATATCTAATGAAAGAAACCCCAGAAAGGATCATGGAGCCTAGGGTGAAGAAAAATCCTTTCATTCCTCAATATGGAATTAGTACTCTTAACATCAATATTGAAGTTGGTTCTATTAAAAGTGTTACTTCTTCAAGAGACATTTTTCACCCCTATCATCTACATTTATTGACTCTGTGTATCCTGATCTACTTGATCAATCTGTTCCACCAACTAGCTCTTCATGATCTCTTGATCTTCGAGTCGTTGGTTCAAATTGCAATAAGATACAAGGCAGTCACATTACTCTAGTAGAGGAGGAGGAAAGTGTAGAGACTTTTAATCTCTCTTCCCTTTTTCAAAGTCCCTCATGTCAAGATGGTGCACTTCCATTCTTGGATGACTTTTATTATCCTAATCTTGGTAGTGAATCAAATGAAACTAATTCTTCCAATCAATCTGTAGCCATGGGTGACAATCATTCTGATGATGATGACCCTATTGATGTATGTGATCACGAATGCCCAAGTGCACCAACTAATCTTTCAATTTCTCAATAAGCACTTGTTTCAAAAGATCTAGATCTTAAATTTATTTTGGTCAAAGAAGATTCGCTTATGAGCGATTCCTCCTCTTCACCTCCCTATCATTTGTTCTCTACTCTTTACAATGCATCAAATTGTCATGGAGATTCTCAATCCTCTTCAATTATGTTATCCCATAAGTTGAATCTTGAAATGACACAAGATAGTGAGAATATCCATGAAGAAGACAAAAGAGATGAAACTATAGAGCACCCATTCCATCTGTTATCATCTGGGGGAAACTCTTTGAATCAGTGTGATCACAAGACTTTTTTGATTCATAGATACTCATATTTGTGATCAGAGGAATATCATGACTTGAGTAATTTGTTTCTTGAAGTTAGAAAATTTGATCAAACTAGTGATGCAGATAGTTGTTATCCAGATAATGGTGATCATGTTAACTTAATCAATAACAACTATCCAAATGAAATTTACGATCTTACTCAGTTTATAGAATGTTCTTATTTTTCTTTCCAAATTGAATTTGTCACGAAGTCAAGGAACTTAAATTCCCACTAATGACTATGTCAGGTTCTCGCAATCCTGATAAAATTTCTAAACCATGTTAGATATGGATTTTATAGCATAATTATTTCATTTGTATTATTTTTGTGGATGCAAACTCATTCTTAATGGATTTTGGAATTCCTTGTTACAATTTTCCTATTTCTTGAGAATGGGTTTTTGATCATATTGTTGTGTTAAATTCATCATCATGCAAATCTCTTGCATTGAATTCAGGCTTGGGATATTTACCTTTCATAAATGTGTGGAATCATGATGTTGATCAATTTGGAGATAACCTTTGGCCGAAAATTCCATATCTGTTGAGTGTTATGGCGAATAATCAACTTCTAGTTTTTCTTGTGAATGTCTTCAAGACACCAAAAATCCTCTTGAGTGTTTGCAAGAACTTGAGATATTTGTTTAATCATATTCCTCTTTTTCAAACATTACATCCTTACTAGTTTCATATGTTCATTATACTAGCATTACTTTTCAACTCCTTTGACGATTGTGATTCTTGTATAGTTTGTCACCAGTTACAGGGAAATGGTTTATCACATTTGGAATGCTAGGAAATTGATTCCATCATTCAGAGCATTTGTAGAGTTGTTCATTTTGATTTATCTCTATTAAATACAAATCAAGAATATGATGTTTTGATAAATCCATCTAACCATGATTCTAGCTCTCATGACTATCATTCAACTTACCATTTTCCCATCATCACATCCAATGACAGTGGTTTTACATCCGTTTATCTTCATGATTTAACATCTCCTCATTCAAGTACTTGTTAAATGATTGATGCACTTCATCCTTCGTTGATGGTCATGTTGGGTCCTCACTATCTTGACAAGACGATTGAACATAATCAGATCAATTGTCTCTCACAAGATTCTCATATGAACCTTGTGCTTTTATTTCAAAATTTATATTTTCAAATATTTTGGAGTTTTCAAGAGAATTTCCATGAATTTTATGATCCAATCATTGAATGGTTGGAGCAATATTACTTGGAAGTATCCATCACAAATAACAAGTTTTTATCATTCCTAGTGGTTTCGAAGGAGATCGATGTAGATGAGGACACATTCGCGAGAATCTTTTGAGGTTTGTTGAATGATGGTTTTCATCGAAAATGTAAGAATATGAACTGGTTAGAAGTAGTGGTTATGGCCTATCTTCTTGCTAACAGGAAATACCTTCAAATTTATGTGCAACTTATTCAAGTGTTTATCTTTTTTATTTCGCATTGCTTTATGTCAGTTTCAATTGGTCATATTTTTATGTATGCATGTAGGGAGTAGCTACAGTGGCTACAGTGGAAATTTCACCATATGTGACCTCATCCTTCTAGCTATTTAGGTTAGGAGTAGGACTAGTTACATTCTAGCTTCCCCTCTCTTGCAATCATTTTGTACATGTTCCCTTTAGTCCTTCTTGTGTTTTCTTACTCTTATCTTGCATCATGTTTTGGTTTATCTTCCTTTCACTTGTATTTTTATTTTTCTTTCATATTGTGTAATGTCTTTTCATTTTAGTTATGTTAAGAAGACATTGCATGAAGGATGTCCCATTTGGTCTTGAAAGACAATGAGGCCAAATAAAAAAGGGCTTTGTGGCACTCCCACATTTGTCTAACCTTCAGTCCTTCTTCTCCACCCTGGTTACACCTTTTGGTAGATGATGTTTTGACGAAAAATATGATCTTTGCATAAGAAACGCTTTATGTCAAACCATGATATCTGGGTATATTCTAGAAACCTTACACCTTCACTTGGCTTTTAATGTTTTAGAGTTTTCCATTCTTATCCAATTAAGTAGAGAAGGACAAGTGGAAAATCTAATGAGAAAACCAAAATCAGATGTCTTTATATGCTTCTCTGAAGGAAAAACCTCTTCTTCTCTCAATAATTCGGGATCCCTCTTTCGCCCATCAAATGAATAAGTACCTATGCACAGTCCTCTATAAAATACATAAATAAAGGCAAAATAAGAGAAAGGATTCCTGCAAAGAGAGGTAAAGAAAGAAACTCTGTTGGGGTACTCTCTAGGCTCGTTGGTAGTGGAGAAATTTTTTTGTTCCTATAGTGACTTTGTCGAGGTACTTTCTAGCCCTGTTATCATTGTAACAAACACCAAAGATGAAAAATAATACTCTGAAAATCTAAAGCTCGTGACCTATACTACTCTTTTCTGATTTGAAACATCAATGTACTATTGATCTTATGTTTTTCTTAAACTGAGAAGAGACAATGGGGAATATGCTTATTTGTGGGGTAAGCAGGGAGACTAATGTGATTTGAACGATGAATCAATACTCCTTGAAGAACTAGATCCTGCACAAAAGAATCAACCTAGACATAGTAGTTGGATTTCTACGAGTGTGTCGCCAAGTGTTATCACTGTGACAAAAACCCTCTAAAATTTTTCCAATACTTGAATTTTGGAGCCTACTATGGATCTTGAGATTGGTCCTTCCATAGTCACTTCTTGATCAGTCGATTCTTTGTTAAGTCTTCGAGCTTGCTTTTGGATCATAAGTGTCGAAGTCACCTACTCACACATGCTTAGTCTGTAACGCTTTTATGAAAATATTCCTTCACACAAGCTTCAACAAGCATGGAAAAACATACTAAGATAGTGATTGTGCAATATTCAATCCATGTTTATAGTAAGTGAGCATGTTATTGACAGTTCCTCACTTTGTTTGTGATCGTGCTTCTTTTTCGGTGAGTTTCTTCCACCATCACCTTTTGCGCACTTTCATATTTGCAAATTTTATTTTCATGCTTAGGACTGTCATTTTTACTTTACTTCACTTTAATTAGTGTCGTTTTCATGTTATCTTCACTCTGGCATGTGTCTCTTTCACTGTCATTTGCATATCACAAGTGACATTGACACTTTTCTCTTCATATAATAATTATCGTTGTTTTGCATGTGGAGTGTCGCACAACGCACAAAAGATAGTTTTGGTGTGTTTCAAGGGGTAATATTTCCATTAATGAGTACTAATCGTGATGTAAACATTTATTGCACTCATTTCCAATGTTTTAAGCACTATCGCACAAGTTTCTTCACGTTCATCGCAAAGTGTATCTTTGGTGTTGCACTTGTCATCGCAAAGTTGTCGCACTAAGGGAAGTTTTTTTTTCATGTGCTCTGGATGATATATGTTGTGTCATCAAGTGTTCTATGTGTGTGATCATAGTCAAGTCCTATCACTTCTCACATCAGCTTCATCAATCCCATACTTAGCTAAATTCAGAAAAACTTCTGACCGAGCAACTTAGCCTCATCTAGCCCTCATGAAATATGAATTGCCCAGTCCCAACCCTCAAGCTACAACCCTTCCTGTTGACACTATGCAATGCATAGTTCCTGCCTCCCAGGATTGCTCCTGCATAGTCTCAATGCTCAACCTCGAACCTTTGCCTCAAAAAATGTGCAATCATGCCCTATATCTAGGTATGAACTACGCAATTGCACAATCACCTATCCTCCCTACCTCCCATAACTATGAGGTGGGAAAAGTCAATGCTCAAGCCTCCATCCCGTGTCCTTGAGTCCCTCAACTATGATGTTCCTCTTCCCATGCCTCTCGAACTATGAAATGAATGATATCAAGACTCAAGCCTCTAGATTGAGCCTTGAGTCCCTCATCTACACAATTCCTTGGCCTTTTTCCTCCCAAGAATGTGCAGTGAGCATCTTCAATCCTCAAGCCCTAGCCTTAAACTCTTAATCCCCTCAACTCTGCAATGCCTTAAACCCGATCATCCTGAGCTATGCATTGCAAATTCTCAAGCCTCGCTTCTAAACATTGGCCTATGGAACTACGCATTCCCTTATCTAGTCACTCAATCAATCACTAGTTCCATTCCTAAAAGGTAAGTTCATGAAACATGTTAGGTTAGGGTTTTTTTGAATTGATGTCAGCTTTTTATCAATGGTTTTTAGTTGCAAGTACTCTATCTTATCATGACAGGATGATGAGGGAGGAAAGGGAGAAGGGGACCATACTAGAAGACACATATGGAGTTGAAGAGATATGATGATCATGAAGCGAGAAGATGAAGGAACACTAGATTACAATAGAATATTAAAGATCAGGACCGCATGAAGACTCCATCTGATTGACAACCCTTTGGAGGGTGGATATGAAGAAAAAATCATATCTCTAGTGAAGATGAAACATTTCACATCTCTTATTGAAGAGAAAGGAGCAACAAGAATGGCTTGACATTTTCATGTCTTCAAGTAGTCATTTTCAACAATCTCATGCCATGTCATGTCATGATCATCATATACGACATAATTCTTGTGGATTATGTAATTTCTTATTCGTAAATGTTTGTAAAGTGGAAGTCCAAAGGAAATGTACAAAAGATGAAGAGTCATGTAAAGTTGAAATGTTATAGGAATTCAAACAGTAATGAGGGTATTCAAAGAGTCACAAGGGAGGTGAAACATCACCCCGTTGGTTATATATACATCCTCATTGTATGAGCAAAGGAATTTTCACCTTGGCTTCTCCCATAAAAATAAGAATGATGCAAAATTAATCATTAAAATAATTTCTTTTGATGAGAATCAAAAGAAATTCAGACAATCTTAACTCCTTCATTTAGACAATCATCAAATCTATAGTATAATTTTATGAAATTTCTGTTGGGGCAAGGTTCATCACTCTCCATATCTAAACCATTAGAGAATTTTTGAGGTAAAAAATGGGTCTCAAAACAAAAATGTACATTTTTTTTTTTATAAAACTAGCAGGAGCAAATATGATGATGTCAACCATGGTTGTAATTTATCATTTTTGAAGTAAAAAGATACAAATATTAAAAAAAACTACTTTTTCAACTGAGATTTTCAAATTATCTCCCTATGACTTTACTCAAGTTTTGAGTGGGAGCACTAAATGGATGCAAATTTTAATTTTTCATCCAAAGAGTACCTAGGTTGCATACTTTCGATGGACCCTACTACACGAAAAATGTGAAATACATAAACCAAAAAAAAAATCATGATTGTAATTACATTTTTTCATATAACTCACATTTTTCATGTGGTAGGGTCCATTAAAAGTATGCAAGATTTGTACTCATTGGATGCAAAATTAAATTTAGCATCCAATGAGTGTTCCCACTCAAAAATTGAGTAAAACAATATGTAGATAAGTTATAAAAATAGTTGTCCGCATGGAGTAGCTCAAGTGGCATTGGCTATGGAAATGAAGTCTCACCGAACTGGAAGTCTTGGGTTCAAATCTTGGGCTACCCTTCCCCCGTAGTGGGGTATGTAATGGACATGCAAATTGGAGAGTCCCACCAAAGCTTACAAAAAAAAAGTTATAAAAATAGTTTTTTATTTTTTCCCACCAAAAATTGATGAGGTAATCTAATTTTATTTTATTATTTCCACTATTGTTTTACAATATTCCTTAGGAGGCCCATTTTAGACCTCAAAATTTCTCTAATGTATATATGTATGAAATGAAGAAAAATTCTAGTCCTACACAAATGGCCAGAACTTGTGTCGAGCATACAACATGGTAATTAAACTAGAAATAACAGTAACATAAGTTCATAACCTCCTCCAACAAAATATGGCATATAACCAGTTCCATGAAATCAAGTAAAAGAGATGCATAGTATTGCATAAATCATTAAGGGTTTCTCCCTCACCCCTCCCCCACCCCCCCAAAAAAACAAAAAGGAAATAAATCTTGACGTTTAATTTCATAGTCAAACTCAGAATCCAAGATTTTAATTAAAAACAATAGTTAATCGATTTCATGAAATACAAATCAAGTCACTGTCATGATGCTAAGCCCTGTCTAAACTAAAGATTTCATAATATAGAAATTATTAAGGGTCTTTATCCTAGTAACATGCCTTGCAATATTTCCTAAATAATTAGCTATCAAAATCCCTAACTATGAACTCAACTACACCTGGATTAGATACGAAATAAAGAACTTTCACTGACGGGTGTGGAGAAGTAATGGATGAGAGATAGATGAATTGTCATGAGTTTAGAACACTATACTTGCAAAATAAATTCAACCCACATATGAGAATTAGCATATGCATGAACATTCTGAGAAAGTAGTAGAAAATGTCTATGGTATAATGGAAATTATAGAACTATGGTGTAGCCACCTGAAGGAGTACATTGTTGAAGAACCCTTCCCCCCACCCTCCCCGAGCAAAAGAAAACCCTAAGAAGAAAAATCACTGTCAAATTAACCCAAATAGAATATGAGAGCTAGAGTAAAAGAAACCCAGGGATGAGTGACTTACCAGCAAAATGGGCTTGTTTTCCACTCCCATCAACGTAGTCCTATAAAATCTAAACTTGTCATGTGAGAATAAGAGTTATAAACTTTTTATAAATTAATTATGAGTGCATGCAGTGAAAGGGCAAGGCTACTGGAATTATACTTGAAGGAAAAGGTAGAAACCCTGGTAATTTACATCTCAAACGTCACATTAGAGAAATTTTGAGGTCTAAAATGGGCCTCAAAATAAAAAATGTACAAACAAAATAAAGTTTATAAGAACAAATAAGATTTCAAATGATGATGTCAACCATGTGGGATGATTCACCATTTTTGGAGTAAAAAAAAAAAAACTACTTTTTCAAATCATACTTTCAACTTATCTCCCTACTGTTTTACTCAAATTTCGAGTGGGAGAACTCATTAGATGAAAAATTTAATTCCTCATCCAAGGAATACCCATTTTTCATACTTTTTATGGTCCCTGCTACATGAAAAATGAGAAATACGTGAAAAAATTTATTGTAATCACGTTGTTTCATGTATTTATCATTTTTCATGTAGCAAGTTTCATCAAAAGTATGCAACATGGGTACTCCTTGCATGAGGAATTAAATTTTGCATCCAACAAGTGATCCCGCTTGAAATTTGAGTAAAACAGTAGGGAGATAAGTTGAAAAGTAGTTTTTCCTTTTTTCCCTCAAAATTTGGTGATGTAATCTAATATTATTTTATTATTTCTACTATTATTTTATAATATTCCTTAGGAGAACCATTTTAGACCTCCAAATTTCTCTAATGTTGAGATGAGAAGATGACCCTAGCATTAGTAATCCTTCAACTTCCATAGAGTGCATCATGCCTAGGAATTAAGCATATTAACACAGAAAGGAAAGAACTAGTCTCAAGGTCAATGAGAATTCAATTTAAGTATAGAGAAGCAACCTAGAAAGTGAGATAGAGGAAATGGACCTTGCACAATTCTAGGCAAGTGGGTATTTACCTCTCAAAATTCCTCAAACATCTTCCACCATATATTCAAAATCCTAGTGCAAGGATTCTATATTTGTGTCAAATCCTAGGATCCAGACTCACTAGTTGGAAAGTGATAGTGATGGCTTCTAGATAATTCAGAAGTGACACATATTTTCATGCTCTTGATAAGGTTGAGTAAGGATGCATATTGAGTTTAATAAATTCAAAAATATGGAAACATTCTAGCCATGGATAGAAAACCAGGAACACTATAAAGGTAACCAATGCATGAGAAACCTCCTGTTATAAACTTAAATGTTGATGGTAGTTGTATAGTGGGTAGAAACTTTGGCCTACTTTGATTTCTTAGACAATTAGAAAGAGTTAATTTTATGGTAATGAAACATAATATATATAAACATATATGTATAATTCCTTATGATCATGATATGATAGATTTACTGATTAAAAAAAATAATTTGTTACTAGGGTATTTTATAGGTGGTATCAAAGCCTAGGTTGCTACACCATGGCTTGACTAGGTAGAATGATGAATAATAAGTTGTCTTGTATGGTTCACCAAGGAAGAAAGGGAGTGTGGAAGAAATATGAGGAGAGGAAGTGGTGCAACATTTACACCACCAACAAGACCTCCTCTAGGACCTAGTTCAACATGTTTTGTGGGGCCTAACCCAAAGCTATGGATTCAACTAGAAAATGAGTTCCGAAATGCCAATGTTGTGTTAATGGACATAGTACAACAATTAAAGGCTAAAATGGAAAACTTAAGAGTATATAATGAATGTTTTTTGCATGAACATGAAAGGATCATGTAAATCCTAAAAAGCAAACAAAATCACGAAAACTCCAATCCAAGTCCTAATAATGGCAACATATATGATTCCTATCGGGGGAGGGAAAATAATATACCTGAAGGAAGTTAGACACAGGAACAAAGGGTGATTGAGAAACACATGAAAGAGTGTTTGGAAATTCTTCCGTGAGTAATATGCATAAAGGAGATAAGAGACAGAAGGTGGAATTATATGGGGAAATAAAAAAGATAAAACCCCCAAGCTACGATGGTGAATATGAAGAGGCAACAGAGTCATAGTTAGTTAATATGAATAAGTACTTCCAGAATTACAATTACAATGAAAATTTGAAAGCTTGTTTAATGATTTATTAGCTACAAGGAAAGGAAACCCTGTGGTGGGAGGAATTGAAGGAGGTACATGGAATTGACGAACAGTTAGCTACCTCAAAAAATTTCTAGAAAAATTTCAAGGGAAAAATATATCTGATTGAATGGTTCTATGATAATAAAGCGAAAGAATTCCATGACCTCTAGTTGCTAGCAAACCATGGATGAATATGTGGAAAAGTTCACCTTGTTGCTATGGTATGTGCCTTATATACGCGAAGAAAAATCTAAGGTACACATATGCATTAGTAGCCTTCTAGTTCATATGAAGGAACCACTAGAATTTGATAATCCTAAAACTATGGACGATGTTGTAAAAAAAACGCAAATTTTTTATCAAAATATGTAGAATAAAGATAATGATAAAACTTGGGTAGCTAATAAATGAAAAAAAATGTGCAAAATATGAAAAATAATAGAACTGTCAATTTCAAGAATTCCCATAAATGCCAACAAGGGAAACCTATGGAGAAGGATCAACAGAAACCTTGACCACAAAATGAGTCAAAATCTATGGAAAAAACAACTAGAATGAAGGTGGTTAGCTACAAAAACCATCCCTACATTGCTAGGGTTGTAGAGGACCACATTATGTCAAGAATTGTCCCTGTCGTGGAAGATTTGAGTAGGTAATCAACATACAGGAAGCTTCAAAAGTGGGCAAAGTGGTGAAAAACATACCTAAAATCAATTTTGTGTTGGAGGATCTTTAAGTGGAATATCAACCCAGAATGATTGAATTTGAAAGTAAGCTCTTTAAGCATACTATTTCTATTTTAATAGACTGTAGGGCCAATCTAAGTTACATAAGTCCTAAGGTGGTAGAACTATGTCAATTACAAGTTCATAACTTTAAAAGCCCATGGTTGGTTCAATTAGCCATAGGGGATAAAAAAAGAGTGGTGGCTAAAGTAGAGAATTGTTTAATTGAGTTAGCGGATAAACATGTAAAGGTAAACTTGAATGTTTTACCCCTGGGGTATTACAATGCCTTAATTGGTATGGATTGGTTGGAAGCTCACTGATCTCTTGTAAACTGTAAAGAAAATATTATTAGTTTCTTGAATGAGGCTAGGGCTAGGTTAATTCCAAGGGATTAAGAGGCCCTTGAAGTTAGGAATGATCACCACCTCCCAGTTAGGAAAGGGTATTCAGAAAGGCTTCCAAATTTAGAAGTGCAAGTGGGATATGCTAACTCTAAGGAAAAAATAGCAACACTGGAGAACCTACCAATAGTCCAAAATTTTGTAGATGTGTTTCCTGAGAAGATACCTAGATTACCACATATATGAGATATAGAATTTACCATTGAACTAATTTCAGGAGTTTCCTCAGTGTCCAAGGCACCTAACAGGATTAGTATACTAGATTTAAATTAATTAAAAATTCGACTACAAGAATTACATACGCCCCATAGTGTCACCTTGGGGAGCCCCTATCCTTTCTGTTAATAAGAATTACGACACTTTGAGACTATGCATCGATTATCAACAATTGAATAAATTGATTGCCAAAAATAAATACCCACTACCAAGGATTGACGAACGATTTGATCAAGTCAAGGGCAGTACAGTATTTTCAAACATTGATTTGCAGTCTAGGTACCATCAGATAAGGATAAGGGATGAGGATATCTATAAAACTGTGTTGATAATTCGTTACAGACATTATGAATTTGTGCTTTTAATTTTTGGGCTTGTGAATGCCCCAACCACCTTCATGTGTCTTATGAATAGTATATTCCATCCTTACCTTGAAAAATTTATGTTGATCTTTATTGATGATATTATGATCTATTCTAAGAATATGGAGGAACACAAGAAGGATTTATATATAATATTTCAAACTTTGTGGGAGCATCAATTGTATGTGAAATATAGTAAATATAAATTCTACAAGGATCAAATACAATGTTTGGGACATATTATCATACAAGAAGGCATAATAGTAGACCCTGAGAAGATTAAAACCATAAAGGAGTAGCCTACCTCAAAAATGTTGTAGATATCCACTCTTTCATGGGATTAGCTAGTTATTATCATTGCTTTATGGAGGGATTTCCTAGAGTATCCTACCCCTTAACATCATTACAAAATAAAGGAAAATTTTTTAATTGGACAACAAAATGTCAATAAAGTTTTGATCAACTAAAACCTTTGCTGACCACAACACCCATTTTAGTACAATCATATCTAGACAAGGAGTTTAGTGTTGGGGCAGGTGGTGTACTAATGTAGGAAGGCTGAGTGGTGGGCTACGAATCTTGAAAATTGAAGGAACACCAACAGTGTTACCTTTCTTATGATTTGGAGCTAACCACATTAGTCCATGCCTTGAGGTTATGGTGACATTATTTCTTGGGGAAGAATCTTATCTTAATGAAAGATCACATTAGCTTGACCAACTTCTTTAAAAACCAAATTTAAACACTCACCAGGCATGGTGGACAACTTTTATGAGTGAGTTTTACTTTGATATTAATCCCTTAAAGGGCAAGGAGGACTAGGTGTCACATACTCTAAGTAGGAGGTTGAAGTGTGTTTATGAGATCACTTTAAGTCACTTGAAATTTAATTTTTCTAATTAGATTAGAGAAGTTTCTTTAAAGGATCCTAAATATCATTCCCTATGGTAGTAAGCTAAGCAAAAAATAAACCTCAAGAGGAGGTTGGGGTATGAAATTAATAATGAGAATTTGTTGAGTTACAAAAATCGAATTTTTGTTCCTAATTAGCAAGCTATTAAGTGATTTATCCTTGATGAATATCATAGGAGCCCATATGTTGTACATCCTGGTTACTAGAGAATGATTATAGCTATAAGAAAAGACTACTTTGTTCTAGGAATGAAGAAATAGGTGGCCCAATATTTAGCGTAATGCCTGGAATTCCAATAGGTAAAGGCGGAACATCAGTACCCAACTAGTCTACTCCACCCACTATAAATCCCTAAATAGAAATGGGAAATAATAACATTAGTTTTTATTACGTGTTTACCAAAGTTTAAGAAACAAAATTATTCTATAATGTTGGTAGTGGAAAAATTAAGTAAGACTGCTCATTTCATCCCTATGCAATCAACATATAATGTTGTGCAAATTGTCAATATATTTATGAAAGAGATCTTATCAAAGTTATTGATCAAACGAAAAATATTACCTCAAAAGGTGAACTCTAGCCAAAAAACACCAAAAAAACATGAAAAAATAAGTTGAAAATGAAAAGCGTTAATGTTGGAATAATAATTTTTTTTCGAGGCAAATTTTCAACATTTTTTAAAAATTGTAGTCAAAACCATTTTTTTTTTTTTGTGCAAAAGGCACCCTGAAAATGAAAAGTGTTGAAGTTGGAATAACATCTTTTTTTTCATGGTAAAGTTTCAACATTTTTTAAAAATATTAGTAAAAACCATTTTTTTGCACAAAAGACACCTTGAAAACGAAAAGTGTTGATGTTGGCATAACGTATTTTTTGAAAGGTAAATTTTTAAGATTTTTTAGTAATGGTGTTAAAGATAAAATATCATGACTCCAAAAAACTTTAAAGTTCCAACGATTTTCAAGGATGACATTAAAGATAAAATTACATGTCTTTGAAAGCCTTAAAATTCCAACGAGTTTTAGGCATGACATTAAATATAAAATATCAAGTCTTTGAAAAACCTTAAAATTCCAACAATTTTCATTCATGATGCTAAAGAAAAAATGCTTATTATTTTTTTCAACAATACCATTAAAGATAAAATATCAAAACTTAGAAAAACATTAAAATCTTGACAATTTTTCCACCATGGAATTAAAACCAAAGATTATGACTATAAAATATTTTATATTTTCAAAATATTTCAAGCATGACATTATGGAAAAAAATTGACTAAAAAAATACTTTAAAAATGAACACCTGAATAAAAGAGTTATTATACCAAGAGTAATTTAATTTTTAAATGCTAAATGGATAGCGTTTTTAAAATCTTATCCTAAGACAACTTGATACATTGCAAAAAAAATATAAAAAAATCAACCATCAAATTGACATTTAGTGTAGGTGAACTCCACTCACTGTAATGAAAACTTAAAGACCAACCATGAAATTGACACATTGTGGGGGAAGATTCAATTCATTATAATGAAAATTTCAAAATCAACTATCAAATTGCACATAATGGGATCGGGTTGCTAGTCGAGTATTGAAATGGACATGCCAATATATATATATATGAAAAATACAAAAGAAAATGATTAAATCTTGCGAACACTCTTTGCAACCTCCAATTGCACCTCTAGTTCAGGCCTTCCATGCCCTATCCGCCATGGTGGCTCTGCAACAGCATCCTGGTGCCCACTCCTTAAAGGATATGGTCTCTGGTGAGCCGCCCAACTAGGCTTCATTCTTCACCAAGTTTGCCTCCAATTTTGCCTTCCGTACACCACAAGGAGGAAACTCTGACAAAGAAGAAACAACGCATCCACAACAAAAAGAGCTACCTAAGATGAATGAAGACACGATGCAAAGGATGACCAATGATACTCGGGCAGAAAAAGGAAAGGCCGCAGACATGCCCTTCCCTGCTAACGTAAATCCTTCAAAAATTCAGGAGTAGCTACAAGATCAGGGGAAAAAAACTAAGAATAAATGCAACCCCAAAGCCAAGAAAATCCCAAAACTGGAAACCCAGAACCCTAGGGTAGCATTATACAAAGAATACATGCAAGAACACGCAGTAATATGCAAGTTCATGGTATCTAGCCAACTGAAAAAGCCCTGAACTAGTGGATTCAAAGAAAATTGACACCCAAAAGGGAGATCAGACTTCAGTTGGGATCCAAAGGATTCTTCACAGTCAGCTTTGACCTCCTAGAAGATAGAGACCTAATATTTGAGGGAGGACACTATTTCTACAATTCATCCAGTTTATACATGAGATTTTGGAGGGAGAACTTCACACCAGAAAAAGAGGACTTTACTAGGGTTCCAGTCTAGGTACGACTCTACTCATTACCAACTGATTATCGGGCTCCTTCATCCTTAAAAGGTATAGGATACCAGCTAGGGGAGTACATAAAAATGTCCGAAAGCACCAAAATTGGTCACTATGTTTCCTACACCTGAATCTGCGTTTATATAGACATCTTTGGTGCCCTACCAGAAACAGTTAAATTAATATTCAGGGACGAAGTCTGGCTGCAAAGTATATACTATGAACATATTCCCTTCTGATGCATGAAATGTCATGAGCATGGGCATCTCTTCTGAGATTGTTCAATGAATAAAACCCCTCAATCACAAGATAAAGCAAGTACATGAAAAGATAATGAAGGAATTACTAAACTCATCTCCAGGAACAAGAACAACAGGAAAAAGGTTATCCCCAAGATGAACCAATTTAATGAAGCAGGCCAGAACCAATTTAATGTATTGAACAATACCCAGGAGAAAATGGATCCTAACGAACTGTTATGAGATGAAGTAGGAGAGGAATAAATGATCCCACTAAACAGTGAACATGATGAGAGCGATACAAGTTATACCAACAGAGGAAAGGAGCATGTGCAAGAGGATACAAAAATGGAGCAAATAGAAACAGAGGAAACACTAGAGGAAAACACCATAGAGGAAGCTCTAGAAGGAGTAGACCTTGCAACTATTGTAGAAGAATTGAAACAAAAAGGAATAAATGCCATATCAAAACAATAGTTACAAAAAATCAAAGGAGATTATCTCCTCCAGGAAGAACTAAAGCTCAAAGCTCACCATCCAGCACAAGAAAGCACAGTTTCAAAAGGCATATTAGCAAATATTCCAGTAGAAGGACTCAACCTCAAAGGCTCAACCTGAAAGTGAGGTCGAAAGACCACCAGTTAGCTCCTCCAAGAACTGGACACCAAATTAATCAAGGAAGTAAAGGTAAAGGCTCTGGTTGTATACCCATCTCCATGTCAATGAATTGCATCTCTTGGAATATTAGAGGACTGAACAACCCTAGGAAGAGATGTATCTTAAGAACAAAATCTTGTCTGATCATCCTAACATCCTACTAATTCAAGAAAATAAACTTGATTCAACTCACCCCCCCTCCTTCTCAACTCTTACTTCAAGCCATACAACTCCTTGGCCAACATGGCTACTCGTACAGTGAGGGCATAATGACCTTTTGGAAAAACTCCAAATTCGACCTCATATCCTCTCTGGCCACTCATCATTCCATAATTGTGGTCCTAAGAATCATAGGTACCAATGAGAGCAATTACATAACTAATATTTATGCCCTGCACAAGATGATAGATCGGATTAAAAATTCTCCAAAACATCTCCAATCTCCTTGACCCTCTTCACCATCCTCTCAAAATCATAGCAGGTGATTTTGATATGATAACTAACTTGTCTGAGAAGAAAGGAGGTATATGGAAGCTCAATAAGGACTCTGAGGATTTCCTCACCACCATTGAAAACCTCAACCTCATCGACATTCCCACCAACAATGGAATTTTCACCTGGAATAACAGAATAGGAGGAGATCATCAAATTGCCTCCCATTTAGACCACATCATTTTATTTGAGGAAAATTATCTCACCTCTTAGGCAATGGAGGTGAGAATCCTAGCGCAATAAGGCTCTGACCAGTAGCCAATCTCTCTCAAGATTCAAATATCCAATGGTTCAAAAAATAAGCCTTTCAGGTTCAAGGCCTACTAGTTGGATCACCAAGACTTCATGGAAAAAATGAAACAATGGTGGACATACGCTCCCATCAAAACTGGAAACAAAATGCACACTTTCCAAAAAAATCTAAAACATATCAAAGAGGAAATAAAAAAATGGAACAGAGAAACATTTGGCAACATCATCATAGATAAAGAAAAACTTGGATCATCAACTGTAACTCCTCCAACAAAACATAAATGAAGAAGGGCTTGTTAGCTTTGTTGGCGTTTGGCCCAAAAATGGACCCAAATCACTTCCAAAGTCTCCAAAGTTTTCTCTAAATCATGCAAATGGATCCAAATATTCTCCAAATAGCTCCCTAAGTCTTTAAAAGTTCTTAAGATCATCTAAAGATCCGAACAAGCGAGGGAGGAGAGCCCTTGGAAGGGAAAAAATGCACTATCAGGAGGCTAAAACACTTCAAAATCAGTAAAAAGCCATTATCGCAAGCTTAAAACTGAGAAAGCACAGTAGCCATTAGATCCGATCAATGGCCCAAATCTAATCGGTGGATCACATCGGAAAATTTAATCAGTGTAGGCGGGCAGTGGCAATGGAAACTGGACATCGTCGATTAGCGATTGCTGATGATTAGATCGGCGGGTCGCATCGGCGGAGATATCAACGCAGAAAATAGGGAAATTGTGACTCCGATTGGTGATTAAATGTGGACCTTCGATCATGTGCGTAGATCAATAGCCCATGTTACATCACCATATTGCTATCAATGGAAACCATGGGGCAGGGCCTTTGCATATACATATGGTGCAACCTAATGCCTGGACCCGACGGCATTATAAATAATTTCTCATAACATTTCAGGTCCACGCCAAAGTCTCGTTTTAATGCATTTTTCATGTATTTCATTATATAATGAAATACAAAGGGGAACAGGGCAGCATCGATTGCAATGAAGCCCGAACCCGAAAGGGTCCAGGAATTAAAAATATAATCTTTGAAGTCCGCGGGAAGGCCTGTTTTCAATATATTTTGTGTATTTCCATTATTTAAACGAAATACAAAGGATCCTTGGGGCATTGCGATAGCGATAAGCCCGGATCTTAAAGGGTTCGGGAAGAAAAATATATATATATATATATATATATATATATATATATAATATATATATATATATATATATATATATATATATATATATATATATATATATATATATTCTTTTTTCAAGTCCGACAAGGCCAATTTTCCTATTTTTCAATGTTTTTCATGTATTTCCAAAATACACAGAGAAGGCGGGAGTTCACAGTATTACATCAATTTTCTATATTAAACAAAAACCAATCACTGTCTACATTTTAGAGGGGTTTCATAGGCCTGAAGAGCCATTCCACCACACAACAGAAGCCAGAAAGTGATCAGGGAGCACAGACAGTGCAACACAGAAGCAGTCATGGAGCACGTGCAACTAGCCTGAAACAGAATCAGCCATGAGGCATCAACAGTGCAACTTATCCTCAACAACAAACATTGTGGGGCATCTCTAGCATCAGAGAGCTCCCAAGTAGTGTAACAAGCTACCCAAAAAATCTTAAGGTAGTTACTCTGCTGTTAGAAGAATAATCCTCCAAGCCCATGCTTGCTTATAAAGGGAATCAAACAGTTAAGGGACAGATCAAACAAGATTAAGACTTTGAGCCTCTTAGAGCTAAGGAGCATTGTAAACAGGCTATAAATAGCTGAAAGTAAGATGTAATATGAGTTCAACTTCTAGAGATTGTTTCTCCTTTGTTCCTTCAAACTTCTCATCTTCATTCTAGCAATATAAGCTTCTTTTGTTATTATATGTTCAATGTCCTTTCTCTTTATTGTTCTATGCTTGCACTTGAATAGTTTGTTCATGTTTTCTTTTGTGTCTAAGGCCATTTAACTGTCCTCTTATCTCTGCTTTGATAAATTAGATTTTCCAGCTTATTTTGCTGCCTGTAGCTGGCCATTCATATGTGTTTATGTATGCAATCAGCTGGTACAGTCAGTGTTCTCCATCTATCTATTGAATCTATAAATTATTGAGCATTAGTGGTCTAAAGCCTTGTATTGGTGAGAGTGTTCATGCATGTCTTGAGTGATAATAGAGCTAAAATGGTTATCTAACTTGATCCAAACTCTCATTTATTCCTATAGTTCAGAGAACAATATTGAAGATTATATGTTAGTAGGCATCTCTGAGCTACAACCTACGAGAGTTTCTTGGAGTGATAACACAATTGCCGTCATTGCCAGGGAGTGGAAACTAAAGCTCAACTTCCCTGGGAAATGACATAGATCCAACTTTGATGATAGACAAAGTTTGGGGACATTTTTCGTTGTAATCATCTATCTCATGACTCTACTAGAGGCCGAACCTCTTGGCGATTCCACATTATAGTTATGTCTTAGTTTGTGAGGCATGCTCGGAGAAATCCTTAGATGTCACAAGCTAACCCAGTACATGACCCTGAAATGATCATTAAAGAAAGAAGGGTATTGTAGAAAGGAGCATCAGGTTCATGTAAACCTAAAAAATCTCCTATCTCTCTTCAAGGAACGCCTGTAATAGAACAAATACTTGTTGAGAGTATAAATTCTAATACTAGCAGTGAAGAAAATCTCCTAGAGATTCATAAAGCTCCTTATTCTTTAGGTTTTCCTTTTGTTGTATGCCCAAAGGAAATCTCACCTCCTATCCGTCATACTCCTTTAGTCTTGTTAGTCACTCCTTGGCCCTCTATCATTCAGACTACCAGTACTCCTTTAGCCACCACAGCTATGGTAGGTCCACAAGCACCTACCAAAATGGAAAGAATCATAGCTGCTAGGTATGGATCTCTAATACTGCCCACTCCTTTGAATGCCATGCCTACTGGAGAATATCATAAGTATATGCCTAAGTTCATTGGAACTGAAGGTGTTTTAGCTGAAGAACATCTTGAGTCATTCTATAGCTATGCTGATAACCTAGACATTAGTGAAGATGATATCTGGATGAGAGTCTTTGTCCAAAGCCTAGATGGGGAAGCTACAAAATGGTTCAGGGAACTAACCCTGGCATCTGTAGTAGATATTTAGGCCTTAGATGATGCATTCCTAAAGCATTGGGGGGATAAGAAGGATCTCATTTACTACCACACTGAGTTTGGGAACTTACAGAGGGAAAATGGTGAGTTGTTGTTTGATTTTAATAAGAGATTTAATCGCATGTACAACAAGATAACAGCTAAAGTGAAACCCACCACTACCTCTGCTAGAGTCATCTATGCTAGTGCCTTTGATTCTGACTTCTGTTTACCGTTGAGGGAGAGGCTATGTGCTTCTTTAGCTGATATGCAAGATGCAGCCTTGGAAGTAGAATCAAACATCATGGCTGTAGAAAAGCTCAAAGGTAATGCTGATAAAATGAGACAGAGGGGTGAGCCTTCGTCATCTTCAAATCCCAAGATCGAAAAAATGGCCAAGATCATAGAGTCATTAGCCTCTGAATTTTCCAAATTAAAGGTTGAGAAACATTTTGGGAAAGGAAGGGTTCCTAATACCTTTGCTCCTCCAAATCCAAATCCATATAGAAGAGCAAATGAGCAGTTGCATATTTTGCAAAGAAACAAAGATGACAATGAAGAACAAAGGGTGAAGACCCCTTTTCAAAATGTAGTCATGGAAGAAGAGCAATTTGAAGAAGATGATGAGATCTATTGTATGGAATACAAATGAAACGCAACTTTTTAAACCAAATTTGCCTATGAGAAGTCATTAATCAATGGCCAGATCAACCAAGAATGGGATGGTGAAGTTGTTCTACAAACTGTAGATTAGCACCAATATAATCTGAGGTATATGATGAATAATCTCAAAGAAGCTTCTGTTCATAAAGTTGTTGTCCCTACAGAACAACAAGCTAATAAGCAGAAGCAACCAGCAGTTGATCCTATCATCCTCAAAGCTCCAGCCATAGAGGTAAGAGGCCTTGACAAGTCCCCTTCTTCTTTCAGTTTTCAATCAGAAAATCAGAAGCCAAGAATACCTATGCCTCTGATTAAACCAGTGAAGAATAAGTCCTTCAAGAAATCTATCCTTGAGGCTCTTGAGCTTAATGCCATCCAAGCCTCCACTGACTATGTAAATCTGCAAGATGACCAACCAGCTATTATTCTCAGCCCAATGATTGAAAATTGTGAAGACAACCCCCCTCATTTTATGTTTCTCTGTCTGTTCATGATGAAATCCTTCATAATTTCCTTCTGGACACTAGATCTAGCCATAATCCAATGCCCAAGGGCGTCATGGATAAGCTTAGTCTTGACATTACCAACCCTTATTAGTTGGCCTCTACATAGCTTAAAGAACCAGTTTGCCAAATCACAGAGGAAGAAGGCCCACAGATTTGGGACATGTTCTTTGATGGGACTTGCTCCAAGGAAGCTGCAAGAACACATGAAGTCCTTGTGTCCCCCACACAAGAATGCATTGATTCATCTTTTATATTAACTTTTCAAGTCACAAATGGCACAACAAAGTATGAAGCCGACAAAAACCTTCCAAGAAAACATACAAGGCTGAAAGCATATAGAGATGAGGTGAAATATAGACCATCCCTGCATGATAATACCAAATGATGGAAAGTTTTTGAAGTAGAGGATCAAATCAATAGGCTTTTGTAAGAGTTTGATTATTTCGCTGATATGCACATTGACCAAGAGAAAGAAACCTTTGATAGAAAGGTAAAAGGGGTCAATTTTCACTTTGTTGGTTGTTTTCTCAAAAGGGATGCATCAAAGGAAGGATATGTTTTTGATGGCCCATTCAATGGGTTATTCCTCAAACTTTATTTCAGTTAAGGCTTTTAAGCCTTGGTATTGTAGATGTGTTGTTTTCAACCTTTTATTTCATGCTAAATAGTCTGCATGCCCAATGCAACACTAGGAGGAAGATTTGATCTTGTTTTTTATAGGAAAGGCATTGTTCTGTAGTTCTTGAAACCTCATACTGATGCTTTCATCTCTAGATGGACCCAGTGTTAGCTTTGTTGGCGTTTGGCCCAAAAATGGACCCAAATCACTCCCAAAGTCTCCAAAGTTTGCTTAAAATCTTGCAAATGGATCCAAATATGCTCCAAAGTGTTCCCTAAGTCTTTAAAAGTGCTTAAGATCATCTAAAGATCCAAACAAGCGAGGGAGGAGAGCCCTTGGAAGGGAAAAAGTGCACTATCAGGAGGCTAAAACACTTCAAAATCAGTCAAAAACCATTATCATAGGCTTAAAACTGAGAAGGCACAACAACCACTAGATCTGGTTGATCAACGGCCCAAATATAATCGATGGATCACATCAGTAGATCTAATCAGTGCAAGCAGGCAGTGGCAATCAGCGCTAGACACCACTGATTAGCGATCGCTGATGATTGGATCGGCGAGTCGCATAGGCGGAAGTATCGGTGCAGAAAATAGGGAAGTTGCGACTACGATCGATGATTAAATGTGGACAATTGACTGTGGATCGCATGTGCAAATAGACGGCCCACGTTACATCACTGGATCGCTATCAATGGAAACCATGGGGCGAGCCTTTGCATATACATATGGTGTGACCCGATGCCCAGACCCGACAACATTATAAATAATATCTCATAACATTTCAGGTCCACACCAAAGCCTCATTTTAAGGCATTTTTCATGTATTTTGTTATATAATGAAATACAAAGGGGAACAAGGCAGCGCCGATTGCAATGAAGCCTAGACCTAAAAGGCTCTAGGAATTGAAAAATATAATCTTTGAAGTCCACGGGAAGGCTTGTTTTCAATATATTTTGTATATTTTTGTTGTTTAAACGAAATACAAAGGACCCTTGGGGCATTGTGATAGCAGCAAAATATATATATTTTTTCAAGTCTTCCTAGGCTGATTTTTCCTATTTTTCAGTGTTTTTCATGTATTTCCAAAATACACAAAGAAGGCAGGAGTTCACAGTATTACATCAATTTTCTATATTAAACAGAAACCAGTCACTGTCTGCATTTTAGAGGGGTTTGATAGGCCGAAGAGCCATTCCACCACACATCAAAAGCCAAAAACTAATCAGGGAGCATAGACAGTGCAACACATAAGCAGTCATGGAGCACGTGCAGCTAGCCTGAAATAGAATCGGCCATGAGGCATCAACATTGTAGCTTATCCTCAGCAAAAAAAATTGTGGGGCATCTCTGGCATGAGAGAGTTCCTAGACAACACAACAAGTTTCCCAAAATATCTGAAGGCAGTTACTCTGCTGTCAGAAGAATAATCCTCTAAGCCCATGCTTTCCTATGGAGGGAATCAAACAGTTAAGGGACATATTAGACAAGATTAAGACTTCGAGCCTCTTAGAGCTAAGGAGCATTGTAAACAAGCTATAAATAATTGAAAGTAAGATGTAATACGGGATCAACTTCTGGAGATTGTTTTTCCTCTGTTCCTTCAAACATCTCATCTTCATTCTAGCAATATAAGTTTCTTTTGTTATTATATGTTCAATGCCCATTCTCTTTGTTGTTATATGCTTGCACTTGAACAATTTGTTCATGTTTTCTTTCGTGTCTAATGCCAGATAACTGTCATCTTATCTCTTCTTTGATAAATTAGATTTGCAAGCTTCCTTTACTGCCTATAGTTGGCCATTCATATGTGTTTATGTATGCAATCTACTGGTACAGTCAGTGTTATCCATCTATCTATTTAATCTATGAGTTATTGAGCATTAGTGGTCTAAAGGCTTGTATTGGTGAGAGTGTTCATGCATGTCTTGAGTGAGAATAGAGCTGAAATGGTTATCTAACTTGATCCAAACCCTCATTTATTCCAATAGTTCAGAGAAAAATATTGAAGATTATATGTTACTAGGCATTTCCGAGCTACAACCTAGGAGAGTTTCTTGGAGTGATAACAGGGCTAACAAAGAACAGTAAGTAAGATGAAAAATGACTTCAACAAAGCTAGGAGGAAAGAGCCATCTAGGAAGAAAATCTGTGGCAACAAAAATCCAGAATAAATTCGTTGAAATGTGGGGAAAGGAACACCGTTTGTTTCCATAAAAAAATGATACAACATAGGAGAAACAACAAAATTCTAGATTTGAAGAACCAATATGGTCATCTCATTCACTCTCAAGAGGAGTTGGAAATAGATCCCAATCACTATTTAGCTCTCTTCTCAAAGAGCCAAGTCATGACCAGGATCAAGACATCAAAAAATCACCAAGAATATCCCTAAAATCCTCACAGAGGACAATAAAAAAATGCTCCTAAGGAGAGTCTCCCTCTAGGAAGTGGAAGATTTGGTCATGGGAATGCCCATTGACAAAGCACCAGGTCCGGATGGTTTCAACATTGATTTCTACAAAGCTTGTTGGCCTATCATAGATTTGGAGGTGCATGCCCTTGTGGAAGAATATCGAATTCAGAAATTTGTCAATAAAGCCATTAACTCCACCTTCCTAACTTTGATTCCCAAGGGTAGCTTTGCAGATTCCCCAAACAAATTTATGCCTATAGCCCTCTACAATGTCATCTACAAAATAATCTCCAAGGTTCTAGCCAATTGAATTAAAGTCATCCTCCCTTTCCTCATCTCCCATCAACAGTCTAGCTATGTAGAAAGAAGGAAAATCGTGGATACTATCATCCTCTCTCATGACCTTATCCACTCTCTTGAATCCCCAAAAAAACTTGGTATGATGATTCAGCTAGACATGTCCAAAGCCATTGACAAAATTAGCTGGAACTATATGAGACATGAATGGGCAGTGTTTGGGTTCCATAAAAAAAGCATCCAGTGGATCATGGCTATGGTGTCGAGAGCTTTCTTTTCCATCCTTGTGAATGGATCCCCTTTGCAACCCTTTAATCCTTCCATGGGTATCAGGAAAGGGGATCCAATCTCTCCCTTCCTCTTTGTTATAATGGTTGAATGGCTAAGTCGCTCTATCTCTACTGCCCTGCAAGATAATAAGCTCTCTGGTATCTAGCCCCATGCCTTTGCTTCCCCATCAATGCACCAGCAATTTGTGGATAATACCCTTCTCATGGGCCTCCCAGCCATCAAAGAATCCTCCTCTTTTTTGTCCATTATGTCGGACTTCTCTGCTGTATTTGGAACCTCCATCAGCCTTATGAAATCCAACTTGTTTTTCTTTAACGCTATGTTGCCCATTTGCAGGAACATCACCAGACTCCTAGCCATTCCCATTAGTAACCTCCCCTCCACTTACCTTGGTTTTCCCCTCATAGACATGCCTCTATCCTAGACCACTTGGGAGAACCTAGTTAACAACATGGAGAAAATAATTTCCAATTGGACCTTCAGATCTCTCAATTTAGCAGGTCGTCTTATCCTGGTCAAATCGATTTTACAGTCCATCCCGCTCTACTTGTACTTGGCTCTGGCAGCCCTAAAAGTGATTTTAAACAAAACCAAAAACCTTTTGAGGAACTTATTAAGGAGAGGTGTGGAGGTGAAACAGAAATTAGCTCTGGTGACATGGGAAAAAAAATGCAAAGCCCAAAAAATATAGTGGTCTGGGTCTTAGAGACATAAACCTCCTGGGAAAGGCCCTGGGAGCCGAAAATTTATGGATATGGATTGCAAACCCCAACTCCCCTTGGGGAATCCTATGGAAGAAAAATATACCTTGTCCCTCCTGCAAGAGCAAATCATCAGGCTAAATGGAAACATCAAAGGTTCAGTCATCTGGAACCAAGCATGAGAGAACAGGGATATCATTCAAAATCATAGTTTATGGGAAATAAGAAACGGAAACAAGGCTCATTTCTAGGAGGATGCCTAGAAATAAAGGTTGGAACTTGATCAATATCATTATCACCAAATCAAGGCTGATATGCAAAACAAAGGGAAGATCAAAGTCAGCTAGTACTGGAAAAGGAGTGACGAAAACGATAGATGGAGAATTTGGAAGGAACAAGAGGATTAGACTCCCCATATAAATGCCCAAGCCTGGTCGGACCTCTCATAATAACTACAAAAAAGACAAATCCTCCTTGACTATGTCGAGGATCAACTCAGATGAGGAAAAAACTCAGCAAGAAACTTCAATTTAAAAGAATCCTATAGATACATATCCAAGAAAGATCAACTTCAACTAGAACTGAAGTGGAACACAATCTTGGACAGGAAACACTCGTCGAAAATATCTATCTTTCAATGGCTAGTCATGCATAGAAATATTTTAACATGGGACAACCTAAGAAGAAAAGGCTTTATTGGCCCATCGAGATGCCCTCTCTTCCAGCAAGAAGAAGAAACCCTCAATCATCTATTAAATGCATGCCCATTCGCGTCCAATTTATGGGATTAGATTTCTCTAGTCTTCAACATCTCTGAATGGGACCCCTCATCTATTCAAAGTACCATCGTAAACTAGATATCTATATTCTCCTCACATCCTCTTACTAACCGCGCATGGAATTTAATTCCTGATCTGATCTGCTGGGCTCTATGGAAGGAGCGCAACACAAGAATATTTCGTGGCATCTCCACCCAGGAGGAAATCATAATCTCGAAGATCAAAAGTGTAATCTGGGAAACCGTGACATCTCTACCCACTCAGACTGTCAAAGCCCCTCCCACCTTCTTTGAAGAGAGTATTCTCTCAATGTTGGATCTCCTTGAGATCAAGGTCCACGAAGTCACTCCCCTCTCTAGGCTTGAAAGAAAAAAACAAAAAAATACTTGGAGGCTACCAAAGAAGGGGACTTTCAAGCTCAAATACAATGGCACAACAAAGGGGAATCTAGGCCCAACCAATTTTTATAGGAGTCCTTAGAAACTCTAAAGGAGAGATAATCTAGATATATGAGGGCAATATAGGTTCAGCCACAAACAATGCCTCAAAACTTCATGCCCTTGAAAATGGCATCACCATAGTGCACAACCTAAAGCTCAGTCCTCTTATTATAGAAGAAGATTCCACGTTGGCCACTCAGATCGACGAAAAACTTTAGTAGGGCATCGAGGTGGAAAAAATTTCAAAAAACTGGCACCTAAACAAAATAGCACAATGAATAAAGCAATGAATTGATAGCATGGTGGGCCTCCACTTTCAAGCAATAAGAAAGAAGGGAAATAAACATGTGGACAAACTAACGAATGAGGGTATGGATAGTACCCTACGCCTAAAGTACTGATCACGGAAAGAATTGGAGGAAGGTGAACTCCATCAACGATGTGCATCAATCATGTAACCTTCATCATTTCAAGGTCGATTCTCCATGCCATTGGAATGACAGGTGGATGGCACACGTGCACAAACTCATTCTTAGCTTGTCTGATTCTAGCACCTACGATGCCACCTCCCCTCTCCCCTGTTTAACCGTCACCTCCTAGTCACATCCTCTCTGCTCAGATATTCCTCCACTGCCACACATTAGAACTTTGTATGCTTACCCTTCCTGCCCCATCTCCATGCCCTCGGCCTCCACCATCACCTGACCTCTATATATTTCCCCTCCACCTTCTCCCCCTCATTCTTCTCTCTCCCTTTATCCCTCTTTGTTGGTCCTTCGCACTTTCATTCCCCTCGCTCCCAAGCCCTTTTTCTTCTCTCATGGCCCCAAAGAATTGCTCCACCCCTAGTCAAGTCGGGGAGGTGTGCGCAATCGTGCTGACTCCCACTGGTAGTCCCCGGTTTCACCCTAACCATTCACGCAGAGACCTCTATAAGGCGCACACCTCTGTGCTACGCGGTGGCGATAAATCTTGAAACTCAACACAACATTGTTGAATTAGAAGCCCAAGAAAATGTTCTCCATAAAGAGGCCACTACTGAGGAAGTCGACACCGACTTTGCCTAGATTCCAAACCCTGCCTTCACCTAAGAGCGCGAAAACCTCTACGTGCGAACTATCGAAACATGGTGGCAAATGAAAACCATCATGGGGTTAGCAATGTAGGAGCAGGTGGAGTGCACAAAGGCACTTGAAACAAAGATTAATGGGATGACTGAGAAGTTTGTGATGGATGTCGAAGCCATCCACCACTGTAGATTCATTATTCAGGATGCACCACAATACACAATTATCAAAAATAAGTCAATGACAAAGGTCCATTCGGCTACTGAAGGATCCCCAAGCATCAAGAAAGAGGTCGTTGGGGCCTCCACGAGTTGATAGAACACCACCCTGCAACAGGAGGAAGCTGTCAAGAAACTCCCATTCGTCTCAATGAGGATCCAGTAACCATCAAACAAGAGTGACTTTGCCTACTTCCTTTTTGGTTTTCTTCCTCTGTGAAATGCTTTCTATCAGGAGAAAAATGACTTTTGCTTGGTCGACCTCGCCATGGTTTTCTTCTCTTTTCTCAGTTTTCATATTGTTGTAAAGAGGGTTCCTCTCAGTGTCCACCTCTATACTCTTAACCCACTTTTGTCATGGTTGCATTGTCAAAAAGACAATTCTATGGCCATTTCAGGTATTTTGGTTGGGTCTTGTATCAGGTTCTCTCTCCCACACAACCTAAATTATGTAATCTATTAGTTTCCACAGTAATATATTTTATCTTATTCACAAAAAAAAAATACAAAAGAAAACAAAAATTTCAAACATTACAAAAATAAAAACAGAAACAAAAAAAACCACAAAAGAAAATCAAAAATAATATCAAATAATAAACATTAAAATAAAAATTGACAAAAATATCAATATAAAAATAAATAAAAATATATATAAAAAAGAGGCAAAAAAAATTCTAAAAATGTAATATGTTAAGTGTGGATATTTTCTTTAAAAAAACTCTGAAAAAATTCTGAAAGTGTAATACGTTAAGTGTGGATATTTTCTTTAAAAAATCTCTCAAAAAATAAAACGAAATTTTCTAATATGTTTAGTGTGGATGTTTTCTTAAAATATTGGTCATTGTCATGTTGGTAATAAAAAAAAAGAGCCTATAAAAATGTAAAAAAAAACCAAAATTTCCTTGTAAAAATAAAGAATTTAAAGAAATATTATAAAAAAAAAACAAAAAAAACCAAAAAACAAGAAATATTAAAAAATTAATTACAAAATGGGAAGAATTTAAAAACTAAAAATTAACCCCAAAAAAAAGCATTTATTTTCAAGGTAAAAAACAAAAAACAAACAAACCGCATAGTTAAATATTTAATAAAATAATTAAATTCAAAATTAAATAAATTAAAATTAAAACAACATTTCAAAATTAATTAAAATTTAAAAATTTCAAAAAAAAAACTTTCAATTAAAAAAAAAACTTAAAAATAAATTAAATTAATAATATAATTAATAAAAACAAAAAACAAAAAAATTGGCCTTAGCGGACCAAGGTCGATTTCCAGAATCGACCTTGGCCACCTCAGCCATGGCTACGAGAGCTGCAAAGCCTTGGGCTTGGGTGGGGTGATGTTGTGTAGTGGCACCCTGCTTGGGTTGGAGGCCCCGCAGCCCTGGACGGCCATGATCGAGCTCGACCATGACCGCCCACGACCTCGTTCTTAGGCGGGGCATGGCTACATAGCTTTTACCTACTCAGGCCCAAGGCCCCGCGACCCTAGGCAGGGCCCAAGGCCACAAGGCCTCGAACCTAGGCAGGGTGGCTCAAGTTGTGCCTGACCTCAAGCCATCCAGGGCCCCGGGGCCTCAGGTCTGGGGAGGGCTGCACTGCACAGTCCCGCCCCACCCAAGCCCGAGGACCCTCAACCTTGGGTCGTTGAGATCGTGCTCTGGCTTTGTTGCCCAAGGCCATGGGGCCTCAGGCCTAGGTCAGGCAGGACTGTGCAGCCACCTTGCCCGGGCTTGAGGCCCCAAGGCCCTAGGCAGCTTGAGGCCAAGCACAGCTTGAGCCGCCCAGGACCATGTGGCCTTGAGTCTGGGTAGGACAGTGTTGTGCAACTTCGCATCGCCTAGGTTCAAGGTTGCACGACCTTGGATGGCTAAGGTCTCGCTCAACTAAGCCTTTTTTTTTAATTTTAATTTTATTTTATTTTAAGTTTTTATTTTTTGATCTATGTTGGTTTGTTTATTTTTCGTTTTTTAACTTGAAAATAAATGTCTTTGATGTTTTTTTTTAAGTTAACCTTTAACCTTTTTTCCTTTTTTTTCCCATATTATAAATATATATATATATATATATATATATAATATAATATTTTACAAAGTAATTTTTGTTATTTTTTGTGATTTTTATTATTTTTTTTCTTTTTTCTTTTTTGTATATATATTTTTATATTTGATTTTTTAATGTTTAATTACCAACATGAGAATCACCAACATTTAAAAAATATTATCCACACTTAATACGTTAGAAAATTTAAAGGGTAAAAAATAAACACTCTAAACAAAAGGGTTGATGTTGCATCAACACTTTTCAAAATAAACATGAAAATCACTAAGATTTGAAAACAATTGTTCATACTTGATAGATGAAAAAATTTAAAGTGTCAAAAATAAGCCCTCTAAAGCAAATGGGTTGATGTTGCATCAACACTTTTCAAAGTTAGCATGAAAATCACTAACATTTAAAAAAAAAATGTTACATAAGAAAATTTAAAGTGTCAAAAATATGCTAAAAAAAAAGATGTATTTTGAATAACCACCTTTCAAAATCGAGGGATTTTTTTAATATCTCAAAAAAATGATTAATCGATAATTTTTTCGTTTGATCAATAACTATGTTTCTTTAGACTACACATAATACCCAAAATGGTAATCTCAGATAAGGACTTAAATTTTACCTCTACTTTTTGGAAATGTCTCTTCACTGGTTTGGGCACTCCTATGCAGTTCAATATTGCCTACCATCCTCAAATGGACATGTAGAATGAATGAGTAAGGCAGGTGTTGGAATATATGCTTAAAATGCGTGTGATGCAACATCCTACGAAGTGGGAAGAGTATCTCCACTTGGTAGAGTTTGCGTACAATAATAGTTATCATACCTCTTTGAAAATGAACCCATTCAAGGTGTTATATGGATGAAAGTGTAAAACTCCTACCAACTAGAAAAATCCTAAAGATAAACTGATTTTAGGACCGAATATGTTAAAAGAAATGGAAACTACGGTGAAAAAAGTTCGATTAAACTTAAAAGGTGCCCAAGATCAGCCGAAAAGTGATACTGAGCAGCGAAGGTCATATTGAAAATTATATGTAGGAGAACATGTTTATGTAATGGTCAAACCCAAAAGAAGTACCCTAAGGTGGGGTGGTTGCACCAAGTTAGGCCCTTAGTTTTGTGACCCATTTCAGATCCTTGCTCAAATTGGTCCAATAGCCTATCAGTCAGCCTTACGTAGTCATATACATGTGCACAACGTGTTTCACGTATCTCTCTTAAGAATATATATACATGACCTTAGGCATATTATACATTTGCAAGATGTGCAAGTAACATGGATAGGAAAGAAAAACTTTACAATATTGTTTTGATTGATGTTGTTGGAATCTAATAATGAATTGATGTGTGATTGTGGGTCAAATGAGATGGAGAATTCCTATTCAAACCCTTACCTATTCTCAATTAGAGAAAAATAGTGTTGTAAAAATGAGATATCACCGAGGGTAAAGTGGAATGGAAGCACTTTGGCCGAGACGAGGCTACCTGGGAGGACGAACAATTCATGCATGAGAGGTATCCCAACTTATTCCAGAGGTTATAAAACACCGAGGACGATGTTTCACTCAAGGGGGAGATGTAATACCCCTCAATAAATATGGTAACCTTAAATTACTTTATTTTATATGGATCTAGTTTAAATAAGACTTGAACTAGATGGATTGTGAATGTGAATGCTTAAATTTAATTGCAAAAGTATTTTTGTTTTAAAAAATGGTCAGCTACAAAGTTACAGGGAAAGTAATGTAAAAGTGAATTTCATATTCAGAGATAGTTGAAGACGGTTATGGGTTGAGATAGTTTCCTACCTAACCTCTCTCCCTTTAGACAAAAATTATCAAAAAGGAAAAGGGCATCCAATAGGCTATGAGGGAATTTAGGTAACTTGAGAGTAAAAAGAGACTCCTATATCATTGAACCTTTGATTCAGCAATGTAGAGGGAGGAGGGATGCTTCTAGACACAGATTTCCTGAGCTGGTTGACCATGGAACTTTGTTTAAGTACCCTTGACTGAAGTTGGTTGGGACCATGTTGTCTTGGGGAAAACTTATTAAGGTTTTAAATTTGAGACTATGTTGAATATGAAATTGGCTCGGAGGGGGTATAACTAAAGTTACAGGTTCTCATAGGTTGGGAGGAACATTCCTTTCCCGAAGATTCTATGACTGACTGAAGAGGAAATAGATAAGTATTAAGGAAAACATGTATTGTTAATTACTTGTTGAATTGTTTTGGAAATAAAAGTTATGTTTGTTAGAGAAAAGTTAGATTGTGAGATATGATTGACACTACTAATGTGTTGTATCAAAGAAACTGTGAACTACAACAAGGTAAAGATTTCCTATTTCTTTTTATAAATGTATAAATAAAGAGAACCTAAAGTTTATCTAATATGGTAGTAAATTTAAAAAGACTCTCAAGGAATAATATTCATTATTATAGAAATAATATTAACATAACTAAGGAGACTTAGGTTAGTCTCTAATCCGAGTCAAGGTACCAGCAACCTAGTTATAGTCCCATAAACTTCCCTAGAATGCAGAAAATTAATAACATAGCAAAGAGGCATGAATTATAAACATTATAATAAAATGTATAAACATTATATGCCAAAAAAAAAAGACAACTCAAAAATTTACATAATAAAGAACTTGTATCCTTAAATTTACTCTATGTAAGGAATTAACAAAAGAGTTATAATTTATTAATTTGAGAAAAAAGAGAATTGAAAGAGATTCACAAGGTCTTAATTTCTTCATCTACACAGTCATCAAATGTATATTATAACCTTATGAAATATATGTCAGGGCAGGGTTCATCAACCTCCAAATCTAAATACATATGTATGAAACGAAGAAAAATTCCAGCCCTGCACGAAGGGCTAGAACTTGTGTTGAGCATGCAACATGTCAATTAAACTAGAAATAATAATACCATAAGTTCATAATCTCATCCAACAAATATGCAATATAACCAGTTATAGGAAATCAAGTAAAAGAGATGCATAGTATTGATAAATAAACGAGGGTTTTCCCCAAAAAAGAGGAAATAAATCTTGATGTTTTCTTTCATAGTCACACTCAGAATCCGAGGTTTTCATTAAAAACAATAGTTGACTGAGTCCATGAAATACAACTCAGGGCACTGTCATGGCCCTAATCCCTATCTAAACTAAGGATTGCATAGTATAGAAATTCTTAAGGGTTTCTATCTCAGTAATAAGGCTTGCAATATTTGCTAAATAATGAGCTACCAAAAACCCTAACCAGTAACTTAAGATCAGAGACCAAATAATGAACTATCACTACAGGTGTAGAGAAGTAAGCCATGACAGATAGATGAAATTTCGTGAGTTTAGAACACTGTACCTGCAAAAGAAAACAACCCCAGATATGAGAATTAACATAAGCATGAACATCTTGAGAATTAACATAAGCATGAACATCTTGAGAAACGAGTAAAAAATGGATATCATAGAAAGGAAATTATAAAATTCTGACATAGACACCTGAAGGAGTACAGTGCTAGAGAAATTCCCTAGAGCGAAAGAAAACCTGGCAAGAAAAATCGCTATCAAATTAACCCACACAGGATATGAGAGCCAAAACAAAAGAAGAAACCTAGGAGGAGTGACTTACCAGCAGAATGGACCTATTATGCACTACCATCAACATAGTCGTATAAACCCTAACCGTGTGCTATGAGAATACATGGACATAAATAAGAGCTATAAAATTTATAAAATTGAACTGTAAATTCATGCAATGAAAGGGCGGAGCTTCCGGATTTGTACCTGAAGGAAAAGGTAGAAACACTGGTGATTTACATCTCGAACCTCAGTGAGACGAAGAGATGACCCTAGAATCAGTAATCCCTCAACTTCTAGAGGGTTCATCCCACCTAGGAATTAAGTGTATTAACAAAGAAAGGAAAGAAATGTTCTCAAGATCAATAAGAACTCAGTTGAAGTGCAGATTGACAACCTGAAAAGCGAGACAGAGAAAATGGACCTTGCGCAACATTAGGGAAGCAGGTAGTTACCTCTCAAAATTCCTCAAACATTCTCCACCGCAGATTCAAAATCCCAGTTCAGGGAATCGTAGATTTGTGTCAATCCAAAATACCAGTTCAGGGAGTCATAGATTTGTGTCAAATCCCAAAACGTAGACTCACCCATTGACAAGTGATAATGATGGGTTCTAGATCATTCAGAAGTGACACATATGTTCACACTCTTGATAAGGTTGGGTAAGGATGCATATTGTCTTCAGTCAAGATATAAATTTGGAAACATTCCACCAATGGGTAACAAACCCGAGACACTATAAAGGTGACCAATGCATGACCAACCTCTAGTCATGAACTTAAAAGTCGATGCTAGGTGTATGGTGGGTAGAACCTCTGTCCTACTCAGACCATAAGCAAAAAAATAATTTTATGGTAATGAAACTTAATATATATAAATATATATGTATAATTTCTTACTATCATGATATGATAGATTTATCAATTTGAAGAAAAAAAATGTTAGTAGGGTATTTTACATAAATTCTTCATAATCGAAGTGCCTCAAGGGTTTTTTTAGGGTGTTGAATCCATATATGTAAGAAAAAAACCATTTTGTAAAACAAAAATCCAGATTTGGCCCCATATTTTTTTTCTAGATTCTTATCAAAAATTCACTAAAACTCCTAAATGCGGCACTTAAAAGACTACAAAAAAAAAAAATTTGATTTGATTTTTTAATTTGAAGAAATTTACATTTCAAATTATTTTATACCTTTTTATTAGTTAACATCTGCGGAGTGATTTGACTACTAAGTATATGAAGGCATACATACTCTAGCCCCTCTGGTTTTGAACATGTGACCTCTTAGGAGGAAAGAGATGCTCTTAACCATTAGGCCTACTAATAAATTCGAAACTAAAATAAATTTTAACGAATTTAATTATACTTTTTCCATTATATTTTAATTTATATATATTTCGATATAGTTTTGAGTACATTTCTATAATTTCTATATAGATTAGTAATAATTTTTGGGAAAAAATTGTTAATAAAATTGAAGTGTTAATAAAGATAAGTAAAATTAGTTAATTCGCTTGAGATTGCTTTCTCGACTCTACAATGGAGGTAAATATTAATAGTGGAAGGAAATACTATCAACAAACTGGTGATAAGAACTTACACAACCATGATTTTTATATTCACTCAACACGGAACACTCAGGAATGGTTGCGCAATATATCTAGGGTTTTGAGCAATGATGGCCACTGCGAGGGGATCCATCCCCTTGCCCTCCTCTTCATAATATCCTCAATTGCGCTCCATGTACTCTCCAACAATATCTACCTTCAATCCACTCATTCATAGTGTATTCAAAGTGGTTAAATCTAAGAAAGATAAATTTGTGAAGAGATTGGAAAGTATCCTGAAGGTCTAGGTAAATCGCAATAAATCTAAAGCTACAAATCTCAATCTTTGTTGAAAAGGGATTGGTAGGGAAATTTATGGGAATTTTTCCACCCCCAAACTGCCTTAGGCAATGGCTGGAAAGGAACCAAGAACCCTTGGTTAAGGGCCAAATCGAATATGCTTTATGTGGAAAAGGCTTCTTCACCTTCCTTTTTTAGCAGAAAGAAGATAGGGATTTGATCTTCCAAAATGGACCATATTTTATGGGAACTCAAGGGTTGTAATTAGACATATGGACACTAGATTTTGACCCAGAGAACAATGTCCTATATGTTATTATAGTTTGGTTCAAATTACCCCATGATCTCCATCTTCATTGTTGGAGTGAAGATACACTGAAAAATATTGGAAATGCATTGGGAATATATATATATATATATATTATATATATATATAAAAATATATATATATATATATATAATATATGATATATCATAATAGATATATAGAGATATAATATATATATAATATATATTAATAATAAATGGAATAGTCAAAAGTTCAAGGTATGCCTATGCTAGGATTTTTGTTGAAGTTGATTTATAGAAAGGTCTTGCCGAAGCAATCCAACACTCTCTAGATGATGGGTCATTTATCCAACTTGTAGATTATAATTAGATCTCGCTCAAGTGTAAGAATTGTCATCAACATGGGTACTTCACAAGAAATTTCCCAAAGAAATGCGAAACTGTAGATGTCCAAGAAGAT
The DNA here is from genome assembly GCA_000404065.3 of Pinus taeda. Lineage (NCBI taxonomy): Eukaryota > Viridiplantae > Streptophyta > Pinopsida > Pinales > Pinaceae > Pinus > Pinus taeda. The sequence continues at coordinate 12,405 of APFE031127958.1, read as the reverse complement.
GGAGGAAAATGATAAACTCAGAGGAGGTGAAATGGTGTGAATTGATATACAACTTATAAATTTTAAGCCCTCGAGTCTCCAAAGCCTCATGCCTCCTCAAGCAAGAATCCAACAGATCCGATCCAATAGGACATAGAACTAGTAGATTTTGACAAAGATCCTAGATCAGTGAACTGATTCGCTTCTTTGGTGGGTGATCTTGAAAAAGTAGATACAACTCAAGAAGAAGCAAAGGAAAATTATCATGGGAGGTAAGAAGATGTAGATCTAATGGAATAAAAAGGACCCCTAGATCTGGGAGAGGACCCTATTCAACAAGCCACAAAAAAGGCTTAAAGATCTGAAGAAGAGAAGAATTTCATGTCTTTGAAAGTAGGCGCCATTCCACAAGAAAAAATTGTTTCAATAGAGGACAGGTCATAAAATTAGGTGGCAAGAGATGTTAAGGGTCCAAGAAAATAGGTTTTTCATTCACCTAGAAACAACAGGAATCATCAATAATCTTTAGTTTTTGGATCTACAGACAAAAAAGAAAAGGGTGAAAAGACAATCCACGAAAAACCACAATAGAAAGTAGGTCACCATAGAAATAAAGAAGGTGGAAGTGCACATGTATATAAGGACAAATAACTAGGTTCTCAAGTTCATTGGAAGAGGTCTTTCATACAACCCCTAGACAAGGAAGTGGGGGCAGAAAAAGAAGTCACTTTTGGAAAAAAGGAGAGAAAGAATGAAAGTGACTATGCATTTGCAAGTAATGTAGAAGAAGGTAACACTTCCTCTTCTCCATCCTTTTTATAGGTGTTAAAGAAACTTTTAGGTCCCTCCCCTGCTTTGAAAAGAGGTAGGAAAGACCTTAAAGAATAAAAAACTCTAAGATTCATTGAGTTAATATGAGGGTCTATAAATCATGCTTGAACATTATTGTGGATTTAGCCAAAACTAGGATCAACAAAGAGGATATCTCTTCAAATGACTAAATAAACTGAATGAATATGTTGAGTAAATTTTTCTTTCTGTTAGACCAATTTTGGCATATCTACAAGTGTAATAGTATTGAAACTACTTTACTTTATTTGGAGGAAATAAGTAAGAAATTCTATAGGTAGATGAAAGAGCTTCTATTTTTTCAAACCGAGCTCATGGATTCTATTGTGATATCTTTGTCTGATGTAATCACTGTGAGCATTTATCTCATATCTTTTTTAATAAAAACATATATGCGGTTGTTGTTAACAAAAATAAATATAATTAAAAGTAAAACCCTTTTAGTAACAACATACACATGAAAAATTGGTAGACTTGGGGAATATTTTACTAAACAAACCTAGAAATATAATTTTTTGGGGACTTAGAAAGGATATAGTAAGGGGTTCAATTTAGCCTTGGTGTCCTTTAAAAAAATGAGGTGTGGGGCTGTCACTCAATTTCTTATTATTCTTAGATTATAATGAGTGATTGCAACAAACTTTAATGGTCATATGTGGCTCAATCACTATTAGTGGATTGTATCTAATAGCCATATACCACTCAATTCCCACACTAAAGGATTGCAAGCTAGGAGCATAGGCTTGAAAGGACAATCCTTCCCCTCATTGTCATGCTCAACATAAATTTGGTTCTAGGATTTATAATCCTTAGTGAAGGGTTCAAAAAGAAAGGTGGGATAATGAAATCAAGTTTAGGAGAAGATAACTATGTTTTGGAGAGAAAGATAGGTTAGCCAAATTCCAATTTGGTAAAAGACATGATTAGTATTTTGCTAATATTATGGAATGTCTATTTTTTTGAGTTTATTTTGGGGTGTGATATGGATGATTTTGTTTATGGGTTTTATTTTTGGAGGGTAGATGCCTCTTGTGTATGGTTCTTTGGTATATTTTTGTCTGGTTATATTATATATGGTTCTATAGTCTTTGCAGGGTAGGTAAATCTTGTGTATGATTCCTTTTTCTATTTTTAATATGGGGAAATTTCCTTCTATTTTTGGTTTTTTCAACATCCTAAACCTTTTCGTTTGAGTGACCTTTCTCAAATTCCTTGTATTCTAGTTTTGAACCACTAGAGACCTTTTGCTCCTTGCTTTATTGGTATAATGTAAGGAATAGGAGGCCTGACATTATATGGTTGAAGTTGGGATTTCTTTGGGAAAATTCCTCTATGCATATGATTGCCCCCTAGAATACCTTAATCAAAGTTGGCCCCATAGATTTATTTGGTGTGTATTTTGCATGGATTATAGGGAAGCATTGGTTTTAGAAGAGTGTTAAGAAGATATAAAGAGTAAATATAATGTAGCAAATCATTCCTTTTTGTAGTGACCACCAAGGTGCATGAAAATGAATACCCAATTACATCATGAAATATTATAACCATGAATATGTGTGTGCAACAAACGAAAAATTAAGTATCTATAAGTAAAATGTAGCATGTTTAGGAACATGGTTATCAACCTAAGTGAAGATTCTCAATACCATAGATTATCAATACCATATGCCCAAAAACCATAACTAATTTCACAATAAAAAATTAAAATGTAAAACATATTAGACCTTACATATATTATTGATTACATATAATAGTGACACTTCTTGATCATATTGGTGGAGAGAAGGGTGGGGGGGAAGGAGAGACGGGGAGAGAAGGAGGGATATAGTGAAAGAGTTGGAGGTTACTGAGAGATAGAGAGAGAGTTGGATGGGGAGATATAGGGAGTTAATTGCAAATACATAGAGAGATAGAGGTAGAGAGAGAGGGAGTGACAAAAGAGAGACAATGAGAGAGTGAGGGAGATAGGAGATAAGGAGGGAAGATAGAGAGAAGGAAATGAGAGAGAGAGGGAGACATAGATATGGAGGGAGGAGAAAGGGGGAGAGACAAGGAGAGAGGGAGGGAGATAGTGACAGAGTTGGAGGGAAGATAGAGAGAAAGAGATTGGGGGGGGCGGGGGAGGGGGAACCGAGGGCGTTAGGAGAAAAAGGAAGAGAGATGAAGGAAAAGAGAGAGTAATTGAGAGAGATAAGGAAAGAGGAAGGCACAAAGAGATTGAATTGGATGGGAAGAGAGAGAGAGAGAGAGAGAGAGGTAAGAATAAAGACATAGAGAGATAGAGGTGGAGGAAGAGGAAGAGATGGAGAGAGAGTTAGAGAGAGAGAAGTGAAGGAGGGAATAAATAGAGAAGGGGAGAAGAAAGAGAGGGATACACGAAGGTGGAGAGTGGGAGAGAGAGTGATGGGGGGAGAGACACAAGGAGTTGGGAGAGAAAGGGATAGAGATGAAGGAAAAGAGAGAGGACTTGAGAGAAAGATGAGGAGAGAGGGAGGGAGAAAGAGATGGAGGGAGAGGGAGGTAATAATAAAGAAATAAAGAGAGAAAGGTGGAGAGAGAGAGATGAAGTGACAAGGGAGAGATGGAGAGAGGATATTAAGATGGAAAAGAGAGAGAAGGAGAGAGCCCGAGACAGAGGAGGCAGAGAGAGAGAGAGTGAGAAGTAGAGGAGAAGGGAGGAAGATAAAGGAATAGAGAGATAGATGGATATGGAGAGAGAATGTGTCTGCTTGGGGGGTGAGATAGGATGAAAAAGAAGGAGAGACTGAGGGAGATAGATATATAAATGAATGGGGAATAGAGGTAAGAAGATAGAGATAGAGAGAGGGAGGGATGGAGAGATTTATATAGATGGTGGGGGAAGAGAAAGTGAAGATGAGAGAGACAAAGGGATGGAGAGAGAGGAATAGAGAGGGGGAGGAGCAAGAAGAAAGAGATACACAGATACAAATACATATATTATATAACTATGAACATTATTAACCATAGAGGAAGAGGATTGCTTTTACAAAAGGTAAAAGAAGTTGGATTTAAAAAGCCATGAATATTTTGGTTTTTCACTGAAATAAATGCATTGATTTCAGTGTAGATGTTTATTTATGATCCTATTTTATTGATTTCACTAGATGCATTGTTTCTAGAGTAGTTGTTGATTCTAATCCTATTTTCTTACTTGCACTAGAAGCATTCATTTCGATGTATATGTTGATTTCTAATCCTATTTGATTGCTTGCACTAAATGCATTGAATATAGTATATATAGTGATTTGTAATCTTATTTGATTTATTGCACTAGATGCATTGGTTTTAGTGCAGATGTTGATTTTTGATTTAATGTAATTATATATATGATGTACATTAATTTCAAGGTAATTAGATTAATAGAGTGCATTGGTTTCAGTGTAAGCACAAAAAAGTATTAACGATGTGCATTGATTTTTGTGTTACAGTAATTCAACCCTAAATAAAATACTCGAGTTTTCATGTTAAATAAAATGTCCACTTACTTGAAATGTTTAATTATTGAGACTATAAACTATTTGTAATTGACTACATTCTTATTATTCTCATTTTATATTATTCAACATTGTTAGTCACTTTGCATTCAAATGAAGTAATAGAAAACAACAACAATCGAAACTTACTTGGGGTTTAACACTCTATAAGTCATAAGACATTGGAGAAAGATACTATTAATTTGGAGAGCAAGAGAGAAAAGTTATGAAATTTACTACAATAGCTCGAGTTAAATATTTGAATGGTCTATGATTTCAATCGCCCTTTTTATATGATCAATATGGAAATATGAAAAAGCTAACTGGTGTGGCGATAAGAACAGTAGAAGAAAATAGTTTGAGAATGATCACAATGAAAGCTATTTGTAATTGACTACATTCTTATTATTCACATTTTATATTACTCAACAAGGTTACATTTCCACTTTGCATTCAAAAATTGTATTTCATCATTTTTCATTATTCAAGTTATTAACAAGCTTTATCATCTCAAAAAATTGAGGTAACTAAGTAAATTTAAAATTAAAATGACTAGATTAATCTTAGACATATTTAGCTTAATTAAAATGTTAGGAATAATTAGATGTTCAATAAATTTTGTGTGACAACTCATGACTGAAACCAACTTAGATCCATCTTAACCCCTGATCTATCAAGCGTCGAGAGTGATCAAATCTCTCGAGGTACAAACCCTTGAGATTTTCAACTCAAGAGATTTGATCCCTCTCGACACTAGATAGATCTGAGGTTAATATCCATCTATGTTGGTTTATCTCAAAAGTGGTAACATCATTTCTACCCTTTTAATTAAATTCATTAATTAAAAAAATGTCATATGAACATGAGTTATGAGTTTTTGGCCATGTGATATTTGTAAGCCATGGTATTATCCCATGGTAATGTAGCAAAAAATATTTACAATTTAAGAATATCCATGGTAAAGTAGAGAAAAATATCCATGGTTAAGAATATTGTTACATGTTTTATTAAATGTATATATGTTTAACTTATAAGCTGGCGCAACCATATAAATGAAATGGCTTCAATCCATTATAAGAATCAAACACTTAGACCAAAATACATCTCACATTGCCCAGATTAAAAAACAATCATAAAAATTAACTAAATTATAATTTTATTTTAAATTATTATTATTATTAACTATAAAAATTGTTAATATATCACTTGAAAAATATTTTTGACAATGGAGATTCATCCCCAATGTACCATGAAAATTCTTAACTTGTAAATAGTTTTTATTAAAATACCATGGGTCAATAGCATGACTTGTTTATCGACATAATTAATTATTTTTATAATTACTACTATTACTAATAATAATAATGATTATGAAGCTTCTAAAGCAACGTGTGAAATTGTTGATGTGGCTGACATTTTGGGTGAGCACGTTATCCATCCTGAAATGAAGAATAGATCTTGAAATGAAGGATCAAAGAGTGCAAGACCAATCATATATGGAGAAAATAAATCATAATTATTAGAGATAAACATATACTTTAAGGACCCGACTGTTTCCTCTAATTTGCTTGATCATCTGTGTATCCCATCCTCTGCAACTTATTTTCCTTCTAACCCTCCGCATCTAGGACCTCACTGTTCTCATACTTGGGCATCATTTGACCCTACCTTTCCTCATCAGGAATCTATTCCCCTTTCATCTAGTTTCTTCATGGGATCTACCTTGTCGCCTCCTAATTCAGGCAAAGAGACTAGGGTCTATGAAGACCCAGGCACATCCTTTACTCCCCACTTCAACCTACCTTCTGGTAAACCATCCTGGTCCACAAAAAAATCTAAGTGCATCAAGGAGCGACACAAGAAGATCTCGTTAACCCTTTGTGATGGTCTTCAGATGGGAGATGTATTGGACACAGCTGACATATTTCTGGTAGGATGGGTATGGGGTTGATGCTACAACTCGACCCAACTCAGACAATGGATCTTGGAAATTTGGGGATAAGTACTAGAAGAACTACCCTCGATGGCCACCTTATCCCATGTATGGTTTTCTCTATGCTTTCAACACCTTGAATATGTATCTTGGGTTTTATCTAAATTTTGGTACATTGAAGAGCCACCGGTTTTGCTCAGGAGATGGAGACCTATTTTTGACCCACAGCGTGAACAATTGGGTGTTGGACCCATCTGGGTTTTTTTCCTGGTCTACCGCTTCATCTATGGTCTAAGGAAATCTTCAAGCGCATTGGGAATGCTCTTGAGACTTATTTGGATTATGACAAATCCTATATTGTCACTGGTAATATGGAAATGGCACGTATTTAGGTCCATATTGATACTCATGAAGGTTTGGAGGCTAACCTGAATATTCAGTGGAGGAACACCTTTCGTCTTCAAATTCTGGATTATGAAGGAGTACCTTTCAGGTGTTGTTGATGTCATAAGGTTGGACATTTGTATAAGGAATGTACACTAATAGCTTCCAACTCTACTATAGGTCCTCAGCTTGATAACCTAGAAGTAGATGTGCCATCTGGATCACAGGATAAGCAACCTACAAAAGTTGTTGGTTGTCCTCCAAAAACAAAAGTTCAGCCACATGGTTTTTGCGTTGGATCTGTTCAGCCTCCCTCTCTTCATGCCACCAATTATCATGTGGCAGCTCCTAGCCATAGTCCGAGTAATATTTCCTCTCCTCTCCCACATTTTCCTCCCTCTATTTCTAAATCTATTCTTACCAAATCATTATCTAAATGCATCATATCATTTGCATATATCCCCCCCCCCTCTTATTTTCCCCTTTGTATCCCCTACGCCCACCTTCTCAGATACCCTGCCTACCATCCCTAATGTCCCACTTGTTGCTCCCTCATCTAAGACATCTAATGATTATTTCTTGAGCCATCCTTATCTTCTTCACTCCCTGGTCAAATCATCATTTGATGCTTGTTGCGGACTTGGTATCATTCCCCCTCTAAAATCATCCAATATTCCAAGGGCAGACATTCTTTTATGTCCAAGTTTTTCCACCAGGCTGGTCTAGATGTAGCTGAGGGTAGAAAACTCTCCATTGATGGGGTCCTTAGAGCTATGACCACCCTTCCCTATGGTCCTCCATGAAGTGGATCTCTTTCAATTGTTGTGGGTTGGCTAATCTTGCCAAAAAACTAGCCTTCCAAAGACTCCTCAAACTTTGGGAGGATGGACATCATTTTCCTTCAAGAAACCCTCAGACTTATTGACCAGATTATCCCTTCCCTAGAATTCCTTGTATCTGGATGGCATTTTCATGCATTAGATGTACATGGACGATCTGGTGGTATTTATTTTGGTTACAATCCTAGGGCAATCAAGCTGCTTAATATTTGGGGAGGTGATGGCTTGATTGGGTCAGACATCTTTTCTTCAGATCTTGGGAGGTATTTGAGATTGATTAATGTATATGGTCCCTACATTAATCAAGTTGTATATTGGGAAAATTTCTCAATTATTCATATATGCAAGTGGACAACATTATCTTGAGGGGATATCTCAATTTCAACATTGGGCATGCGGAATCATAGGGACATGATGCAGGAGCATGTGACTTGGAGGGAAAATCTTCAAACTTATTCCAACAATAAAAAAAAATATTATAGGAAAAGGAGTGGGGTCCTTTAGCCAACAGTTTCCATGCTTTTCTAGTTAAGATAGGGATAGAGTTAAGAATAAAAGAATTCTGTAATAATCGCTTATGGATAAGTGATAATAAGTTTTTATGCATGGTTTCTTTAACACAGTCGATGTAAAAGGCATGATTTTGTATAGATAAGGACTGAGAGGGCTTATCTATTATTTACAAAATGAAATAACGGGATGCTCAGAGTTAGAGAGTGCCCGAAAGCATTACTATATGCAAAAAACCTCTCTGTGTGTGTTTGAATTGATGGTCCTCTATTAAACTGATAATTGTATGCATGTATCGGTTTGGTTGTTTTCTTCAAATTTTATATCAATGATTTGGCCTTGATTTAACATGGTAGTTGAAGCCATTAACCTGTGTCTCCTTCATATTGATGGTTCTGGCTTCTTTATTTGCTATATAGAGTCCATGGGTAAAATTATGTTTTACACAGAGAAATCGTGTAATTACTTAGCCGAAACAGAGTTCCAGACTTGAATATTTATTGAACAAGGACTATACCCTCGTTGGGACTGAAAGCTTTTTCGCATCACTGAGTGGGAACAGAACTGAACCATTGGAACCACCGAAGTTCGAAACTCCGACTGTCCGGACCCGAAATGCTATAGAGCAGGTTGAATAAGGTGTCGGGTTTGCGAAACTGATTGCATCGCAAGATCGAAGTAGGAGCACCTAGCATTGGGAGCATTAAGATCGCCAACAATGATTTTCGAAAGGCACGTGTTATCGCATCGGGGAAGAGGTTATCGAAAGGGCGATAGTTAAAGTGTCGATAGTGTAAATTGCGTCAAACGCATTTCTTTAAATTAAAGCGTTGATAGTGTATTTCATTCCTTTGGAACGAAAGCCTCCACCTGTGTATTTTGCATTTAAAAATGCATTTTCCTCGTTTAAAAGTAACAATAGTGTATTAATGTAATTCCTAGGGAATTATAGTCCCGGTAGAGGATAAGGGGCTCTATGTAATAAAAAGCATCGATAACAAGGTTTGGCATGGCTATAAAAAGGAAGAATGGTTATATGAAAGAGGGAATTATTATAATAGCCAATCTAGAAATAGATGACTAATACCCCAATAGAAGGAGAAGGAGAAATCCAGTCTTCATTAGAAGAAATTATATCAGGTCTCAGTCGCTTGTCCATATCACCTGCACCAAGCCCACCATTAGTGGTATGAAAGCAACCAGCTGACATTGGATTGAATCTCAGAAGTAGGAGAAGGAAAGTTACTATGGCTTTCAGAGTTGGAAGAGGATGAGGACATGGTGGAAGAGGATGGCCTGTTGTAAACACTGAAGTAATGGAAGCTGTGCAATAGATGCAAGCTAGATTGGATGCATTAACAACAGGCATAAATATAGATGATGGAGATGTTAGTGAACCTGACGTTGAATCTACAGAGGAAGAATCTGTAGCAGTTACCCCTTAGATGAGATTCTTCCAGTCAGCGTTGACATCCATAGATAGGCCAAAGACCAAGGTTGCAATATATGAAGGAGGACTAAATCCAAAAGAATTGATAGACTGGATTAATGGCACGGAAAAATTCTTCGATTATGAGGAAATAGAAGATGAGAAGAAAGTCAAGTTTGCTTTCACCAAGTTTGCTGAAAGGTCATGCAACGCTTTGGTGGGATGGTGTGTAGGCAGAAAGAAAGAGACTTGACAAGCAACCTATCAAGAATTGGGGCAGAATGGTAGCAAAGTTAAGAGGTAAGTTTTTACCAAGTAATTATTAGCAAACTTTGTTCACACGGCTACAAAATCTTAGACAGAGATCTATGAAAGTGAAAGAATACACAGAGGAATTCTACAAGGTAAGCATAAGAGTTGGAGAAGCCCAGGATACAGATGAGAAGGTGGCTAGATATGTGAATGGCCTTATGATGGACATTCAAGATGAGATAAGTCTACTGTCTCCTAAAACAGTAGAGGAAACTTATCAGATAGCACTGAAAGATGAAGAAAAACTCATAAGGAAGTAGTCTGCCAAAGGGAGAGGTACTTTCCGAGGGAGGGGAAGTCAAGGTGGTAGAGGAAGATCTACAACACCTAAATATGGAGCTAGCAGCAACTCAACCCAGCATGCACCCACAGGAGGTGATGCAAGAGGCAGAGGGATTTTTTCTAGAGGAAGATGAGGCAGAGGAAGAGGAAGAGAAATAAGATGTTACAGATATAACAAGGTGGGACACAGAGCTTTTGAGTGCCCAGAGAATGCAGGAACAAGCCAGAGTAATGAAATTGTTGCTCCAGTTGAGGGAGAAGCACCAGTAACAATAGTGGCAAAAGAAGAAAATATACAAGAGAGGGGAGAATATTTGGTAGTTAATAAAGTTTTGCTCAAGCCAGCAAAGGAGATAGTTGAACCATCACAAAGAAAGACTTTATTCAGGACAGTGTGTAAAGTTCAAGGGAAATTTTGTCAACTGATAATTTATAGTGGCAACACTGATAATTTGGTCTCTACAGAAGTTGTGGAGAAATTGAAGTTGAAGACAATGAAAAATCCAACACCTTAAAAGGTGTCATGGTTGAAAAGGGACATCAACTGTTAGTGAATGAACAGAGTGAAGTCGAATTTCAAGTGGGCAAGTATAAAGATAAAATTGTATGTGATGTGATGCCAATGGATGTGTGTTACATATTTCTTGGAATACCTTGGTAATATGACAAAGGAGCCATGCATGATGGAAAAAGAAATACCTACAAGTTTGGAAAGGATAGTGTCAAACATACGTTGCTACCTCTGCGAGAAGAAGATGTGCCAGGAAAGCAAACTAATCCAAAAACTCTGTTATTAGGAGGAAAGGAATACTTGAAGCAGATTCAAGAGAATGAGGTAAATTTTGCTGTAATTTGCAAGCCTAAGGTAATAATGACTTCTACTAAAATTTATGATTTACCCATTGAAATTCAAGAAATGTTGGAGAAATATTGTGATATTATTGTTGATGATTTGCCAAATGAGTTGCCACCCATTAGAATTAGCCATCATATAGATTTTATTCCTGGAGCAACTCTACCTAACAAAGCAGCTTATAGAATAACTCCTACAGAAAATGAACAGGTTAGAAAGCAAGTGCAAAAATTTCTTGACAAAGGGCTGATCAAAGAAAGCTTGAGTCCTTGTGCAGTGCCAACAGTGTTGAGTCCAAAGAAATATGGAGGTTGGAGAATGTGTACGGATTCAAGAGCTATCAATAAAATCACAATCAGGTACAGATTTCCTTTGCCTAGAATTGATTATTTAATGGATTGCTTGAGTGGAGCAAAGTATTTTTCAAAACTATATCTTAAAAGTGTGTATCATCATATAAGGATAAGAGAAGGGGATGAGTGGAAAACTACTTTTAAGACAAATGAGGGGTTGTATGAGTGGAGAGTAATGCCTTTTGGGTTGTCAAATGCACCAAGTACATTTATGAGACTCATGAATGAAGTTTTTAAAGATTTTATTGGTAAATTTGTAACAGTATATCTGGACGATATATTAGTTTACAATAGGTCTAAGGAAGAGCATATGAGGCATTTAAATTATGTCTTACAAAGGCTACAGTGGGAGAAATTGTTGTTGAATCTGAAGAAGTGTTCATTCATGAAAGAAGAGCTAGTGTACCTGGGTTTTGTAATTTTTGTTGAAGGGTTGAAGATGGATCCGGAGAAGATCAAGGCAATCGTGGAGTGGCCTTCACCCAAGAGTGTTTTTAAGATAAGAAGTTTTCATGGTCTTGCCAGCTTTTATAGAAAATTCATCAAGAATTTTAGTAAGATTAATTCACTTATTATTGAGACCATAAAGAAGGAAAAACAACCATTTAGATGGATTGTTGGAGCAGAAAAAAAAATTCAGCTGTTAAAGAAGAAAATCATTGAAAAGCCTATTTTGGTTCTACCTGATTTTAGTAAGCCTTTCCAAGTGAAGTGTGATGTTTTATAGACATTTTTGGGCACTACAACCCCAATCATAAATGTCCATAAACTGAGGGATCCTAAGTCCCTAAAAGTTGCTTCACTGCCTAAAGGAACAAGGTCAGATGATTACATCATCTCCCAGAAGTTCTCCACTAAAAACTGCTCATAAATGGTCAAACTTGGACCATACTGAAAACCCAGTGCAAAGGGTACGATGCATATAGCTTTCCCAGTGTACAAGGTGTGATGCATACTGAATGGATCCTTTGTAGGGTGCGATGTTCGGGAATGGACAAATGGCAGGGACAAATTGCGAGGTGGAAGATCATGGAATCTTCCAGAAGCTTCCCCTCTAACACTTGCCTCTTTGTTTTTTACCAGGGATGAGTAAGAGATCATCATTCTCCGAGTGGAATCAGGAACTATCAGAGAGAGGACACTAATCAAGACCCCAGAAGATGACTCACCTCCCTACAATCATCTATA